>SRPQ01000690.1:0-12095 GCA_018360075.1 Claviceps cyperi
GCCGATGCCGTTTCTGCTATCGTAATTCGGTTTCGAGGGCGAATTGCGAGAGTATCGCGTTGCGGGCGAATTTTCACTTCGTGTCGTGGTCGAATACATAGTGTCTTTTTCGGCCCTTTCGACCTCCCATATTTTCTCAAGTTGGGAAACTTAGCTCTTCAGTCAAATATACACCCACCATGTGCCCCTAAATTGCTTGATATGTCTTCTAGATTCTTCCCGGTGCCCAAGCCTCGCTGCCACATGTGCGCTTTCTTCTGTCTCACAAGCGCGGCGGCGGGACCCGGCTCACAGTACGTATCACAAGTTACAATGGCTCGCGTCGCGCTCGGCACATGTGGTAGGTCACAGCTGACGGCCTGCACTTGCATTGGAATCTCTTCCATCGGCTCTGTTTCAAGGAGACAGATCTGTCGCGAACTGTGTGGTCTGTGGGTTCCGCGGTTGACCACAGGACACAAACATTCTTGTGTCTTACTCTTGTGTCTGAGTACAATAGGTACAATGTCTGGCATTTTGTCGCAGGGTATAAGCGGGTAAATAAAGCACATCAGAGTGGCCAGACGGCTGCGCCCATTCTTTTGTGCGATACATTTTGTTTGGCGTCGTGGGCGCAATGGCGCAACGCAGTCGGCCGCGCCGTTCCTGTTTCTCTACCTACTACCTAGCTAAAACAGCCACTGCCCCCTGCAGGCCAACCAGACTCTCCGCAACTCCCCACTGTTTCACAAATTCATTTTTCATTGTCTCCATTGGTTGGGTCAATCGCATTGACAAATTGGGAAGAAGACACTTCTTTGCACCCAGCGGCTTCGCTGCTTTGTGTGCTTTAGCCTTTGATACATGCCAAACCAAAGTTGCGTATTCGAGCTACAACGAGGGTGTACACAGCGAATCCTTCGAGCCCAGGTCGTATCATCATCGGGACCCTACTGCGGCGGCACCTCCACCAGATGTTGCCGTCAACGTCGCAGTGAACGCCGCTGAGATATCTCATGTCGATCCTGGTGAAGATTTTGTCGAGATGTCTCGTCTGGAACCAACTGGCGTTGGCCTCAGCGGGCAGGACAGCAACATGCCCGAAAAGCTGGCTTACGTATCGGAGTGATGGCTATAGTTAATTTCCTTGACATCGTTAAGGCCCCGATCCAGAAGCGCAGAAAACGAACATTTTTTTTGACGAAAGGGACTTCCGTAGTTATTAAGAGGCCACAGCCTGAGAAGCAAAGCTTAGGATTGTACCGCGATGCCTTCCACCTTGATCAGTACGATGAAGTCTTTGCGAATGTAATTGCAGCAGAGGGGGTCAATCAGCGAGATCCATGGCATCCTCGCATCAAGCCCAAAGAGGGCCCGTAGTTGTGACTCGTATCACTCTTCTCTCCAGGGCCGGGAGAAAGCACCGAATTCTGAAACGTCATAACCTCCAATCTTGACAACGATTTGGCGGATGCTTCCGCATCAGTATTCACTCACTCATTGAAAGCTTCAGCTCGATTTAATCGTCAAGAACGCCGGCACAGGGGCGTGTTGAGTCGCGAGGACGATCCAAACGAACCAAAGCCTGAGCAGCGAAGGCCAGGAAGTAGCATCATATACTGATCGAAGATGCGGTTCGTTTGGATCGTCCTCGCGACTCGACGCGCCCCTGTACCGGCGTTCTTGGCAATGAAATAGAATGTAAAGCTTTCCGTAAGTGAGTGAACACTGAATACTGATGCCCAAGTGTCGTAAGTCGGAGATCACGGCGTCGTATGTTCCGGTGCTTTCTCACTGCCCTGGCGAGAATAGTGATACTTGGCGAGAATGGCTTTCTCCTTCTGAGTCGTCGTCTATGCTTTGGTCTTTGTGATGGCCTCGAACACACGGTGCGGTCCCTGGGGTCAAGGAACTCCTTATGTTGACGCACTATCAGGAGCTCATCTAGAAATAATAGAATCATAAAGGTACTCTCATTGGCTCAGACGCCTTCTCTTGGTGTTGTCTGATTGCTAGAAAGCTGCGAGACATCTGTAGCCTGTGGGTTCAACATTGTGATGATTTACGGCTCGAAATGACGCACGTACTCTAGAGTCCACAAATTACGCGAGAATATTTTCACCCATCACCACGATTCATTGGAGATATCATGGCTAAGGCATATTAGAAGACACGCCAAAGACTGAACAGATGAGAATGGCTTACATCCAACTGCACTCGCGCAATTCTGGTAGAACATTCACGAAGGACCAAGCGGCTAGCCTCAAAACAAGGCATACAGCTGTTAACACACCTGTCAGAAAAACCACTGTGTCGGCCTTCTAAGTGTGGCGTCGGAGAATCGAAAGTCTCCTCCAGTGAAAGATGTCGATGAAATATCCCTCAGAAACAACTCTGGCGCTCGCCGTTGGACGAAATAAGCCATCACTGCCGTGGACTTGCTTGCGAGTTGACCTCGGTCGACGGTTCCGCGATTGACGCAGGGTACGTCACCGCTTTGGGCCGTTGCACAGTGCCAATATTGCCGTAGATGTTCTCTTAAAGTGGTCGATCGCGTGGTGGGCTCCGCAAGGAAATTGACCAACACGCCCAATCGGCATTATACTGATCAGCATTCTTCACAAACTCAGCCAACCTTGGAGAGCACGGTACAGTTTACCAAGTCCAAGTCGCAAAGGCCACGTGGAGCGGCTGACGACACATATCTGGCCATCCTCATCTGAACTCCGCGGATGTTGTGACTCTAAATCCTTCATGCCAAGTGGTCGCATTGGCCCGCAGCTGACCGCGAACGTGTGGGAGCACACCGGTCTTCCAAAAGAACACGAATGGAACCCACGATGAAACCGAAGGAGCTTGGGCTTGAGTACTGCGGTCCTGCGAGGACTCACTCTCTCCAGGGTGACGAAACGAGAAAAGCTTGACATGAACTCCGCGGATACCCGTGTGCTGAAACAAGGAAAAGCTTGACCTTGAACGGGGTCGGGATTTCTCATCTTCCAAGTGTGATGAAACGAGAAAATGCGCAGAAGAGGTGGCTACTTTCGGATTGACTTGTCAAGGAACTTATGACAATGCCGGCGATATGGATCCGCATACCTACTCGATGGCTCTTCTCTGCGGCGTCCGTTTTTTCCAGGACGCCTCGCTTTCCACACTTGAATATGGTTCAATGTGCTAGTTGGGCTATATCATCATCTTGGCTGCACTCCTCCGTGTTGTTGTCGTCATGGTTCGCGGATGGCATGTCCGTGACGCAAAGGAGCTCACAATGATACAATCAGGAGGATCAGAGGCGCAGTTGATTTCATCTGGTGTGGCTGCGTGCTGTGTGGTGGCGGCGACAGGATTCCATGGAATCCCCGGGCTTGATGTGACGTCGATGGACTTGGTGGGCAACTTGTAAGTTGCAAGGGCCCGGATGGCCGATCCGACTGCATACGGTCGATATATACTCGAAACAGCACATTTCCGGTTCCCGACCCCGATGCAGCTGTAGATCGCGTGGTAAATGACATAGTCACGAGCTCGGCTGGCATATACAGTATCACTTTGCAGTCTATTGTTGGTCCGCCTGGCCACGCCGGGCTGGTTCGAGGGAAATGTCGCAAATTAATTAGTAAGTGCGAGACTGGTGATGAGGAGGGGAGGCTGCAGATGATGCGGAGGACTTTGCTTCGGATCGGTGTAGATGTATCTCGTCCCGGTGGCTCTGCGATCAACGTAGGCGACAGCCGTTGTGACGTAGATGATTGCCTGTGGATGTTTACTTCTCATGTTTTCTTGGAAAACTCAGGACAAAGAATCAGCCCATTCTTGCGACATCACAACACGACTTCAAACAGCCCCCCCGACAAGCGCACGTGCCTAGAAAGATGCTTCTCCGTCCATGTACGTACATAGTAGCATGTCTTGCATGGCATCACGGGGCAATGTTTCCTCGGGGGCTGTGAAACTCGCGACGTATCCAAGGTTCCATGGCGGAGGGATGCAAAGGCGATCCTTTGGCGAGCAAGTTTCCTTCTTTACTCTCGAGTTCTACAAGAAGATGCCGCGGGGGGTACGTTTTTTTGACCAAGGGGGCGAGAAGTTGACGAAGATTCGAGGCGATGAAATGGAGGTCAAAGGGAGTCGGGGACTTTTGCGTAGTTCATGCAGCGCATAGATGGTGGGGGTGAGTTTTTATGCTCCAGAGGATGGAAGGATGCTTATGTATGTATGTAGTTAGTCTGTATTGCAGTTTGTATTGTTTTCGACATGAAGGCTGGGCGCTCCGAGAGTTGGCCGGCCGTGCGGGCGGACGATGTTTAATTGGTCGTGTTCGGGATCGAGTCCGGAAGAAGAGCGGGTTGTGATGTACAATAACATAAGACGTACGGAGCGGACTATAGGTATGATGGTTGAATTTGTATGGAATGGGAATCGTCTTTTGCACGATTCGAAAACTCCCAGAGGTGCGACGGATGGGAAGGAAATTGGCTGCAAACACAGATCACCGAGCGAAGACGAGGGTGAAGAATCGGACCTAGGTACTCTGTACTGCATGTACGCAGTACATATCTACATAGACTAATTATAGGTATCAGGTCAAAGGGCGATTACATGCACATTTTGACTTCTGTACCGCCGCCTGCTCTTACAGAGTAGGTGTGTATTCACGTGTCAGTGCCTTGAAGCCATGGCATGCACAACCCCTAGTAACTATAGTCCATCAGTCTGTCACATTTACTGATTTGGGGTTCCCCCATTGCTCATTTCAACCAGCGTTATACATGTGCGGCGGCGTTTTCCGCACACTGCACCCATCCGGCTTCTGATTCGAGTGTAGACGCGGTAGTCAGCCCCGTGGCGTTGGAAGTCGTTGGGCCGAACAGCGCTGTCATGTATCATGTATGTACATATGTACTCCGTACAGGCTCGAGACCTGATGTCTCTGCAATGTACTCGTCCACCTCAACTCGCGGGACTACTACGGCTCTGAGGCGCGGGTTTTTTTTTCTCTTTTTTTTCCCTTGATGTGGGAGCTGTGCCGAAATGAGGCGTAGATATGTCGCGCACACAGCGCGCACAAAATAACGCATTCGTTGTGTGTTGGGACTCGGGAAAGAGCTGCAGATGGCGGAAACTCGGGTTGGGAAGGGGCGCACGATTTCTGCTGTGAGGATATGCAATGTAACAGCTTGTGCGCTGCACCGAATTTGAAGAGACAACCAAGAGCATCAACCAACGCGAAGGAGGAAAAAAAGGAAGGAGGCTACAAAAGGCAAGGAAGTAAGGCAACTAAAAAAGAAGAAGACAAAGCGAAAGGGAAAAGAGAGAAGGTGGTTGAGAGAGGAGCGAAAAAGAAACATGTCCATCATCATAGACTCCAGGACTATCCCATGGCGATGTTGCACGAATCTTCGGGATCACCCACCTTGGCACAGCAATCATGAGATTATCGAGCGCATGATGCGGAATCTACCATCCCAATGGAGACTGTGAGCCAAAGCCAAAGGGGCCTGCTTCAGCCTGGCCGATGCATCTGCAGGCAAAGACCGGAATAATAAGCTGTAATGTACGGCATAGAAAGGGGACACAAGTAGGGAACAAGGCAGCAAACGCCGTGCCGGATAGATCCTCGCTGCAAAAAGTCGCGATCCGGACCGCGACTTTTGCCCAAACCAGGCGGATCTCAAAGTGGGGACAGAAGAAAAAGAAGAAGAAGAAGAAAGGAGTTTAAATTGCATTTGTGTGTAACTTAACTATCTTTCAAAGCCGGTTTACTGAGGTAGGGGGCAACTTTTTTTCTTTCTTTTCTTTCCCTTGCTGCCTCTCTGCGCTTGTGCATTGCTTCCTGACTTTTAGCGCGACCAACTTTTGAAATTGCGCAACTAAACGACTCGACTACTCCGCACGCCCCCAACAATTAGACCCGCTCCATCAAAACGACGTGCGCAGGAATCCGCCCATTCTAAGTTCCCAATTTTTTTCCTAGAGATGTGCCGCATACGCCCATTTCATCAGATAACGATGCCCCAAAAAGATAGCATTACACTTCCAAGTGTTTGACCTGCTGATCGCATCTCTATAGTGCTATAGAATCTCACCAGTCGGCCACTAAAGATCTTGATTCTTCATGAAGATAGTTCGGATCAAGGGAGGATTCGTGCCGTCTCATGGATATGTCGACAGTCTCCAAAGGCTTGCTCAGGTAATTTGACGCTATCTAACTAATAATAGTTAGTCTTATCTAATTAATCAAGACCCTAGGCAGACAGCTTGCTGCAAGAGACACTCAAGGTCGAAGCTGGCAAGATGATCTTTCTCACGTCATTCGATCATGTATGGCTCACTTTGGCCGCCGTAACATTGAACAATCAGTCGGCCATACAGATACCAACAATCTTGCGAGGAAGATCATGAGCTTCCACCAGCATGAAACCAGGCCAAATACATACGTATTATCACGGAGCTAAGTAGTAAGTAAGTCAGGGCTACAGGTGATTGCCCTATTGAAGTCCTATTGCAGTCGCATTTGCATAAAGGTTGTGTTATCATTGAGCATAACGTTAGTCGGAATGATGTATCCATCAATACGGTCACGATGAACAAAACCTAGTTATCACTTCGCCTCTTTTTGAAGCGGACTCCCCTGGGAGAACGACGAAAGGTGTCGCACGGGATATAGGGGTAACTACTCAAGGCACAAACAACTTGACAAGAGGACTCTTTTGTGCAACAAAGAGACCCCGATTGACGTAATGATTCCGTCCCAAGGCGTCAGACTACCCAAGGTCCTTCCTAATGCAGAGCGCAGTTTGCCCTGCCCTGTATACTCCGTACATCTATCTGACTTCAGTTGCCTTTCATCGTTGAAGAGCCCTATTTATTGAGGAATAAGCCATTGCTCGTGCTGGCAGCCGCATCACGTGACGGCCGCACCAGCACCCTATGTACATAATATTCCCATGTTCCCACAACTTGGGAAACTCAGCGCCTTAGTCAAAACGAAAGTTCCATTTTGCCCCCCAATTTGCTCAACACAGTTCCATAATTGAGGACCAAGTAATCGTATGCATGTCGTGTAAGCAGCAGGCCAAAATACCTGAACCGGAAAGGCCTTCTGTTTTGGGCATTGGTTCTCTGATGAATTGGGCGTTTTGCGGCACATCGGTAGAGAAGAAATTGGAATTTAGAATTGGCGGGTTGACGCGAAGTCGTTTTCCCGGAGCGGATCTAATCTTGGGCCGCACTACGCACGGCTCGACCGCACTGCAATGAAATGAAGAAATCCTGACTCATCAATCGCGGTTTCAACCACCAATCCCCTCCCGGAGATATTACGTAGTAATACTCCGTAGGGGTTCCTTCGTCTTTTACTAATTATTAGGTACCTACTCCGTAGTGCCATGTGCCTCTGTTTCCAAAAAGAGGGGGGAGGGAACATGGGAAGTTGGGACGACCACGAGTCAAAGACGACGCATGACGCATGGGGGGACCTTAATGATTACTCAGCAACTGCCTAATCACCACCCCAATTTACTAAAACGATATAGTTAGGTAGTTAGTTAGTGTGTCTCTGGTACCCTCCTAGCGCGGCACATACTCTATCTAGCGCTTGCCTTGGAGGTAAGGACCCCATGACGTCGCGTCAACAACACCTTTTTTTTTTACCACAGCTTTCGAATGCATGTTGTCAATTCTTGAAGCGATACTTGTTATTTCCCATCGCCTTATTAAGTTCAAAACGAGCTCTCCGTCGTCTTCATCATCACAGCCACCGAGTGCTTAGCTTGGCGCGTTACGCAGCCCATCGCGACGTCCTTCGGCGCCTCCATCGCAGGGTGATGGATCTGACAACTCTATTAGTTGCTTGTCTTCCCATGAGAACGCCGAAAATGATCGCGAAGCCGCTTTGGGTGCTGATTCTGAGCTCCAACGCGCACCTCCTCTGCCACGGCGGCGCGTATTAGATTACGTGCCACGGCGTCGTACCAATGATTAGCTCCGCGAGGTGGTTGAAGTCGAGGATTGCGATCTTACAGACCTTTGGGAGCCCAGTTTCCGCGACCGCGACCATCTGCCACCGCCAGAGGTGATGTATGACAGTCTCGACGCCACCGTCGTTGGCGTTACTACGTGGGCAAAAGAGCATGGAGTGGCCTACAGGAAGCAGAAGTGAATCAACAAACATCACCAAAGGCTTCTGATGGTCTGCGTCCGCGCTGGGAAGCATCTCGAGAGGGGCAATCTACACGACGAGTCGAGGCCACGGCCAGGAGCTACGTCGCAGAAAACTGGCTGTAAGATGAAGTTCTATCTTATGACAGTTGATAAAACGCAGCTGGAGGAGGGTCAAATGGTGCGAGAACAGAGCCAGTGTAATTCACAACCATGCTCCGGTGAAAGATCGCTTTTATATCCGAAGTACAGACGGGAAACTCGCAGTGATGAGCTGAAATTGCGCCTACAAACTCTTTGGTCGTGCGTTGTCAGGTCCGAAACAGGCGGAATGTTGATGAGAGAAGACTTCCCCGAGGCAGTTTTCGAGCGTCAAGACCTCGCTAATGACTTTGGGGCTCTGGATCGGCGCGGGATGAGTACGAGGTCCAAAATTGAGGTGCTGTTTATGGAGATGGAGGCTGCGGAGTACTGGTATAGGTGTGGAGATAGAGCTGTTGCTAGACGGGCTCAAATCGCTTACTCTTGTGACTAGGTACAAGACCGACTCAGACAATGTTACGACGATTAAGGTACAGAGCGAGATGGGATCGGCTACAGCATGATTGGCTGCGGTACAGACGCTACTAGGGTATCAGACACACACTATATCGTTTTAGGCAATTGGGCTGCTGATCAGTCAGTTGTAGAGGTGCTCATTAAGGTCTCCCCAGTCCACGGACAGCATGTCGCTCACAGATTGTGTCGGCGAAATCGCACGTCGGCGGACTGGTCTTTGATGGTACCTTTTTTCATGCACGTTTAGGACCCCGCCCCCTTCCGCCCTGCTGCATATGCATTGTCACAAGTTGCCTTGTTGCAACTTGCCGGCCCTCAACCGGGGGCAAGGCTGAGGCGGCCAAACCGAAGACCGCATGTTGAGAGAGACAAGGCCCCTCCTGTCTGTCTGGACTCTCGATCCTGCATGTGCCAACGAAAGCTTACCTTATTTCTGACCTGTGACAAGGCCATCTGCTCGGCTATATGCGATGTGAAGCGCCAAGGAGCAAATACGCATGCACCACGCGAATCTGAAACAATACGCGGGGGGCACTAACCGCTTTCACGCTTTTATCCTAAACAGCCCAGCAAGCGTAAGGGGAAGTTGGAAGAAAGCAAAAATATTGCCGAATCCACGACCGCAATGCTTTGATCTGTAGCGCGGTCCTGACATATTTGCTGGCCCTTGGCACCACTTGCCCAGGGTGGGAAAGAGTAGCTAGCAGTAGCAGAAGGATGTAAGAGTAGCGTTCGTGCCTGAAGGGCCGTCAGGGGTGATGGACAAGGGGTTGAGTACTTTTGCTCGCCAGAGCTGGTTAGCGATTCAATAAAAAGCCCACGAAAGCCTCCAGACTTCTTCACCAACAATCCTTTTCAAGCATCTGGTCTTGTATCTTCTTCTCTCCCTCTCTATCTCACACTCTTTGAGTCCTGATTTGAACACAGTCCTTGTAGGACGGCCACAGGACAGTATTCACAGTCATTCTTTGTTGTGTTATTTTTGCTAGACAAACCAGACTTTACGCTCTCACACACTTGAGACACACACACACACGCAACACACACTCATTAACACCTTTCTTTTCACTCACAATGTATTCTCTTCTCATGATTTTGCTGCCCGTCTGGACGGGCAGCTTTGTGTCGGCTGCACCTGCAGTCTGTAGGGATGCGGCGCTGTCCAGCGCTGATTGCACATTTACCGATGCCACGCAAGCGATGCAGAAGAAGACCAGCTGCAGCACCATCACTCTGCGTAACGTCCAAGTGCCGGCCGGCAAGACGCTCGACCTGAGCAACCTGAACGACGGCACTCAAGTGAGTTATTTCCTCTTTCTCCATTCCATTGGCTGTGCCGCGTGGTGCTACATATTGTCGTAAATGGGCAGTCTCTAACAAGTGGTAATGCAGGTCATCTTCAGTGGCCGAACAACATTTGGATACCAAGAATGGGAAGGCCCCCTCATCTCCGTGTCGGGAAAAAACATCAAGGTGTCTGGCTCCCCCGGTAACATTATTGACTGCAACGGTCAACGATGGTGGGATAGCAAGGGCTCCAACGGCGGCAAGAAGAAGCCCAAGTTCTTCAGCGCCCACAACTTGATTAACTCCGAGATAAGGAACCTGAACGTGCTCAACACTCCTGTCCAGGCATTCAGTATCAGCGACGCGAATAACCTGGGCATTTTCAACGTCAACATCGACGACTCTGCCGGCGATTCACAAGGAGGACACAACACTGACGGCTTCGACATCGGTAATTCGAACGGCGTCACCATCTCTGGCTGCTCGGTCCGCAATCAGGACGACTGCATCGCCATCAACTCTGGTAGCAATATCACGTTCGTGGATGGCTTCTGCTCGGGAGGCCACGGTCTGTCCATCGGATCCGTCGGCGGCCGCAACCTTAACACTGTCAAGGGCGTGCACATTGCCAACTCCAAGGTCACCAAGTCTATGAACGGCATCCGCATCAAGACCATCGCCGGCGCCAAGGGTGCCGTCTCGGACGTTGTCTACGACAACATCTCCTTGAGTGAGATTTCTGATGTCGGCATCGTCGTCCAGCAGGACTACCAGAACGGCCGCCCAACTGGAAAGCCTACCACTGGCGTCCCCATCACCAACCTCACTGTCAACAAAGTGACCGGCAACGTCAAGCCCGGCGGCACCAACGTGCAGATCTTGTGCGGCTCGACTGCTTCCTGCAGTGAATGGAAGTGGACCGGCAACAAGGTCACTGATGGTACCGCGTCCAGGGTCAACTCTGCCGTCCCGGCCGGAGTTGTTTTGTAAAATCTCCTGGCAAATCGACAACAACAGAGAAGGCTGAGGTGCTAACTTGCTGGCACATGCCATCTTTGGGACTCGAACTGCTTGTGAGAGGATGAGGCTGGCTATATTTTTTTATTTTTATTATATTTCCCTCCCTTCTCTTCTCCCCTGGGGAGACGTCGGGGAGAAGGTTGGCGGATAATATTTTGACTTTATTCAGTACCAAGTAGGGCTGTGCCCGATTTCTTTTCTGTCGATAGTGTATTTCTTCCAATATAGACGCCCATCACTAAAAACAAACTTGAGTCAACTTCGCCGTGCATGTTCTCGCCCAGTGTGTGTGCCACCCAGGTCTGTTTTCGGCTTTTGTTAGGTAACTTGATCGGAATCCCAAAAGGGTAAGTGTGGAGCGCCGCTGAAGAGATACGGGAGGTATGCACCGTCCCGTCGACTGCCGACTGGCTGACCGCCACTCTCAACTCTGGGGGACACACGTGACGCAATGCACCACGACGGAGAAGACGCTTTGCCGCGCTGGCCACGCCGGGCAGTACTCCGCAAGACGCGGGAAGAGAAAAGCTAGAAGCTGGTCCGGTCGGACTGAGCAGCACAACTGTCAAACACGTGCTGTCGGTGTGTATATTGCCCAATGCGGATCGAGCCCTTCTTTGCGGCGATTGCAATCAGACCATCTTGGACCCTTGACTGGCCTCCACGTTATCCCCATCCCGCGTGTTGGTTTTTGTCTCCGTCACTCGTGATAACAGAAGTGGGCTTTCCAATCCGTCCCCGGACTATCGCGAACCAGTGGAGATGCGGCAAAGTCTGGAATCAACAGAAAAGTGCTGATAAGTTTGTTGGAATGCGGCCCCGGCTCGGTGGAGCGACCCTCACTCTGCTGCGTCTGGTCAGGAGCGACAATCTGGACCAGTCAGCCAGTACGCTTCCCATCCCATCCGTTCCTTATCTTTTGCCCCAGCCTCCACGACTCGGCTTGCCTCGGGGACCCAGGAAAATCTCTGCAGCAGCGCGCCGTCATTGTACGCAAACGTGTACTTCGGCCTGGTCTGCGGAGTATCTCTCGTTCGGTTCCTCGGCCCTATCGCGCTTGTTATCTTTTTTTTTTTTTTTTTTTTTTT
>SRPQ01000691.1:0-12047 GCA_018360075.1 Claviceps cyperi
GGCCCTGGCTTTCTCTCTGTCTCTGTGCCATCGCTCTCTCCATTCTTTCTCAAGGATCTTGTCGGGCGGAAGCCCGTCGAGGTCGGAAGCCGGTCGGTCTTGGAGTGGAGTGAAGGGGGGCCGTCGCTGACGCCGGCGGAGGTGGCTCGCTACCGCCGTGCACGCTTGTCGGATTAGTTCTGCCATTCCGTTCGCCTCGATTCTATCGTAAAAACGTCGCTTGATGTAGTCGAGGAAAAGATGGACAGGCGGGACCGCGAACTCTGTTGCCATTCGTTCTGCACGCGGTTGCGGCTTCCCGGAGGCCTTCCAACCTTCCTGCAGGAGCGGCCTCTTGGGAAGGCGGTGCCTCTGTATCTTGACGGCGTCCTGTGTCTGTGTTGCTCTCTGAGGCTGATTGGCGAAGTACGTTGGACGGTTGAGGTAGGCCACCCTGGCCTTATCCCATTGAGCATTGGCCGTGGGACACTCGCGGGACCACGCCACATCTGGCCCGGAGCAGTTCAGGCAATGCGGGCGGGATTCTCCTCTGAAGACTGGGCAGTCTTCGTCGCCACGGCCGTGTTTGCCGGCTGCGCATCGGCCGCATCTCGCCGGGGTTTGACAGTGGGCCGCGATGTGCCCAAACTTGTAGCAGCGGTTAACACTGTCTCGGGTTGACAGCGGCGTTGTATGGCTCCGCGTCGAAGATCTCCGACTCGTAAATTATGCCATTGTTACACAGCCTGTTCGCTGCTTCGACGCCGTCGACCGCGACGATGAGAGGGGAGAACGTTGAGCCCCTCGATTTCCTGGTCGTGACCTTGGCGATCTCGGGGCCATTGGAGGCAATCAATTGTTTAATCATGTCGGTCGTGTCCTGCTTGTCGGATAAGCGGACGGGGAACGACTTGACGATGATAGTGAATAGACGACGGCTTAGGGCCGCTTCCGGGGCGAACGCCGTTTTCACGAGATGGGGTCGTGCTAGCTCTCGAAAAGTAACCACGGTGTCGCCACTGAGGAGGCGGCGACCGGCGGTGCCTGGATCGGTCCGTCGACGGCGTTTACGATTTCCTCAGGCTTGCGTCCGATGACAGTATTGCTGATGGAAGACCCTTTGACGACGACCTGGCGATGGACGCAAGCGGGGACCGCCATTGGAGGGGGGGCGAGGTGTTGCGTTGCTGATCGGGGCGCTACGGGCCACGATCGACGCCCACGTTGGGGAGAGCGTTGAATGCCTCGTCAGACAAGCTCAACTGCCGCTTCTTTCGTTCGTCGAGACGTCCCTTTTCCTGGGCGTGTTCAAACCCGTCGCGAAGGACGGGGAAGAAGGTTACCCATGCAACTTCCGGCGACGCTGCGCTGAGACACTCGGTGTAAGTGTCGTAAACTTTCTTGAAAACCTTCGATAGTTGTTCCCGCGGCGGGATAATCACGCCTTGGCTGTCCATTTGGCAGCGAATTGGCGAGGGCGTCGCGTGGCGAGCGAATTTCGAGTTTTTTGCCTCGAGTGTTGTCCGAATCCCGATCTAGGGAATCCGCAAGTCGCGTTATCGAATGAGCAGCGGGGAGCTGACCCATTCCCACCGTAAAATAATGGATCCTCAAGTCAAAGGTGGGGTGGGGTGGACGATGGAGGGGTCAGATCTTTCGAGGGCGAAAAGCAGCTTCATCCAACGCTGCTTGACCATCGCTTCTGTCGACAAGTTTTGACGAGTTTCGACAAGTATCGTCACCTAAACGGTTTCACAGGAAAAAGCGGCAAACCTTGCAACGCGAAGACACAGACAAGCCGCCGTGGAACCACTCACCGCCATGCCCGAAGACACTCCCGCCGCATCGTCACCCGCGGCCCCTCATGAACCTCCCTTCACATATACAGCCAATCAGGGCTACGTCGAACCCGCCCAGAACGTCCCCTCCGAAGTGCGCTTGACCCGTAACGCGCCTCTTGCGGAAGTGCAGAACGAAGACGACGAAGATCTAGATGACATCTTTGAAGAAGACGACGCCGATGTCGAGGAACAAGATTGGAGTGGCGACGTGAGGGACCTCACCAAATCAGTCAACCGCCAGCGGCAACTTCACAACACCGCCAATGGAGGCGTTGCTCTCCCCCGTTCGAACCAGCAAAAGCCCACGGCAAACACCTTTGCCAGTGTAGACGATCAAGTGGCTACTCTGTCCAAACACGCTGCCAAGATCCGACTCGATTCCGTGAAGCAGAACGATGACAAGGATAAGGACAAGGCCGACCGCGCAACGAGCGAACAGGTGCTGGATCAACGCACCCGTATGATTCTGTTGCAGATGATCAATCGCGGATTTGTGAGCGAAGTCCACGGTGCCATCAGCACCGGCAAAGAAGCCAATGTCTACGGTGGTGTGCTGGTAGATGGCAAGACGGGAGAGGCCATACAAAAGGCCATCAAGGTCTACAAGACAGCCATTCTTGTCTTCAAGGACCGAGAGAGATATATTACCGGCGAGCACCGCTTCAAAGGTGGTTTTGACAAGGGCAATAACCGCAAGATGGTCAAGCTCTGGGCAGAAAAGGAGTTTCGTAACCTACGAAGAATCCACAACGCCGCCATTCCCTGCCCTGAACCCATCACCCTCAAGTTGCATGTCCTCGTCATGGGCTTCCTAGGCGACAAGAAGGGCTGGGCATATCCTCGACTTCGCGACGCCGTTCTCACAGGAGATGATGTCGAGCAGCAGTGGCGGAGCCTGTACATCCAGCTTCTGGGCGTCATGCGCAAAATGTACCAGGTGTGTCGCTTAGTACACGCCGACCTGAGCGAGTACAACATCCTCTACAACAAAGGTCTCCTATACATCATCGACGTGTCTCAGAGCGTGGAGCCCGACCACCCCCGCTCATTCGAATTTTTGCGAATGGACATTAAGAACGTCGGCGACTTTTTCCGCCGCAAGGGCGTCGACACACTCTCCGACCGCGCCATCTTCAACTTCATCACGACTCCCGAGGGTCCTTCAGACGAGCCCGGCGTGACCGAAACGCTAGAGACGCTGTACCAAACTCGCGAGACCGCCGACGAAGACAACGAAGCAGCAGTCGCTGAGCTGCAAGTCGACAGCGAGGTCTTCCGGAACCAGTACATCCCACAAACCCTGGAGCAAGTCTACAACATTGAGAAAGATGTGCAGAAACTTCACCACGGGCAAGGCAATGACTTGGTGTACAAGAATCTGTTGGCGGATCAGGTCGTGCAACCCAAAACTGAGGGCGAGGACGCGCAAGACGGAGCCTCAGACTCGGACTCTGATTCAGATTCCGATAACGGAGCCAGCTTATCCAGCAGGGACTCTGAGGATGAGAGCCGCTTTGAGAAGGGTACGCCTCGAGGACGCAAGTTTGAGGACAAGGACGAGAAAAGGGTTTGTGCAAAATGATCCATGCGCCATGTTGTGCTTCGGCGAGATGCAGATGTTTTCAGAATAAAGGAAGCTAACGAGGTAAAACAGCAACACAAGCAAGCGGTGAAGGAGGCGAAGCGCGAGAAACGAAAAGACAAGATGCCGAAGCATTTGAAGAAGAAGATTGTGTCGAGTTCGTCTAGACGCAAGAAGTAAATGAGACAAAAAAGTAAACAAAAAAAAGGGATTTGATAAAATAGAAAAATGCATAACTAGCGGGTCGAATTCAGACGCCCCTTTTTCTCTTTGTTATCTACTCATCTACTCAGTTCACACACACTTGTTGGATTTGATATGTTGCGTCGAGGAAAGGTGGCGTGACATGAGGTGTAGCGATATAAAGTGAAGCCAAAGAAAATGAAGCAGAGTCAACGAATGTGAAGCAAAACATTGAAGTCATCGTCGGATGATGAGCACTGATTGGCCGTGCCTCCCCTTGGGAGAGTGCGTTTCTCGCCGGTTCACACCGGCGAGTAACCCCTCCTCAAAGTGGTGCGGTCTGACATCGCATCCTCTCTTCCACGAGGCAAGCGATACAGATGATCAAAGAGAGCACTGACGACCAACAAGACGGCCATGTGAACTTGTACCCATTCTTGGAGAAACTACAAAAATGCATGAACTGAAATATCCGTTGATGAGACCTACGCAACGATGCCATGCTCGGCAGCCAAGTTGCTAGCAATAGAAAAATGCTCAACTTTCCAGAATCAAATCATATAGTTATACCAGACAAGATGAAGACGAATTTATGTAGCAAATACCGGTCCTGTATACCACTGCATCAAGTACCTCCCTACAAAATGCCTCCTATCAAAAAAAAAAAAAAAAAAAAAAAAAAAAAAAAAAAAAAAAAACAAGCACCTCATCGCTAACGGTCCCAAGAGAAAAAAATAACTGAAATTGTGTTCGTGTTTAAAAGTAATATTGCTGATGCGGTTGCCCAGGCGGTGGATGCGGTATAAAGTCAAAATTCAGGCCATCCACGTCATTCCAAGGATCAGGTGATTCTGCCAGTCGTCAATCAGTATAAAGTATGTGAAGACGCCATTACACCACCGAATAGCCAAGAAAAAGGGCAAGAAATAATAAGAAAATGGTATACGCACCGCCCCAGATCGAATCATAGAGATCCATCGGCGCCATCATGTGCGTCTGCTGAGCCATCAAGCCAGGCAGACCAGTTTCGAGGTTCGTAGGCACGGACATCGGTCTCGCGTAGGATAATCTACAAGCACTCGCCCCCCTATTAGTCAGATGAAGTTGAAGTTCTCCTCTGCTTACATCTCATCAATGTTGTAGATGGGGATACTGTAATGCCTCCTTACCCAGAAAATTCGTGCAACGTAGCACCATTCTGCAACTCCGCCATCGCAAGCGCAGCATCCTTGTGCGGATCACTCGCACGCGGCAAGCCCCCCGTCACAACATCTTGCATCTGCGAAACACCACTTCCTAGACTCTGCTGCGTGGCCATAAAAAACGAAGGCAACGGCGTCCGAGTGCCGCTCCCTCCACTCGTGGAAGTATCCCCATCTCGTTGATTCACAACAGAGCCTATCACAAACCCGTGCTCATAGATATTCTTCAGAGCTATGAGAGCCCTCCACAAAGGCCCAGACAACTCAATATCCTTGTCGCTCACCGCAATATGAGGTTCCGGCGGACTTGCCTTCTTGGCGGCCGTTGCAGAGAGCGCGTCAATGAGATCGCCTTGTAGCTGCCGAATCTCAGGGTCCGTCTTGGTCTCGCACATTATGCCGAGAAGAAGCGCGGATGAGAGACCGTGGTAGGTAAAAGCCCAGCTGCGGGTGGGAATTACGGATAATTGGTGCATGGCAAGGAACATGCGCACCGTCTCTGTGAGGTTATCCTTGCATCGATCGGCGAGCTCCTTTTTCTGCTTGGGATCAAAGTCGCTGGTGCGCTTAAGAGCGGGACGGCATGCAACGGAGATGACAAAGGATGTGTGAAGACGGATGGCGAAGTATTGTAATCGATCTAGCGCTGTTCTGCACTGCTCTTTGTCTTGCATGTGCGGGAGGGACCGGCGGCGGAGTTGCTCGACGGCGGCGCAATTGTCTAGGATTTGGCTGTAGGATGACATGGCCGTGGCATCGGGGTTGAGGCGCCGGGAGATGATTTCGATGAGGTGGTACATCATTTCGAGGTATGTATACTGGTCTCCTGCTGGGGCCGCGTCCAGACTAATTGGGATCTCGCAACTGGGGAAGTTGGTCATCGGGCATCTTGACGGGTTTCGTCAGTACGTCCATCGCCTTACACCAAAGGGGAAGCAAAGAGGTTGTTTCTTTCAACGGGGGTTTTTTACCGATCGAATGAGAGTGACGTTAGAGTGTCATGCCAGACACATGTCCACCAAAGTCTTCTTCGAATCATCTGTTTCGTCTTGGCGTCGGGGGGAAAACCATTGCGTCCCTCGGAGGGAGTAGTTGCTCGGTGCAGACCCAAAGACTGCGCCAAGCGGCATGTTAGTCCTGTTAATGCCCAGGACGCTTCGGCCTTCATATCGTTGAGCAGGACAAAGCTAGTGAGGAGCAAAGCTTGGATGGAATCAAAGGAGGGTCTGACGTGAGGCAGTTAGCTCGCCATGTTTGCGCATGCAATTAGTATGAATTAGTATGTGACCAGATGGAATGGGAATACCGTAACAAGAAGTTGCCCAGCCGTAAGAAATGAATTGATATTTGCATGTATTTCTGCGAATCGCGCGTTCGAATATGATAGGGCGATTCGTGATATTGAGAAGCCACAGCCAGGACGGCAAAGAGAGTGCCAAGCCATGATGCAGCGACTGGCTGGGAACTTCGCACAGAGCTGGAGGCGTTTCGGGATCGATCTTCGAGATACACCATAAGTCTAGCCTCGAAATCATCGATGTCATATACAAAACCCCAAAAAGGTTGGGGAATCTCTTTGTACGTGCGGAACAACCTGGTCGGGGTCAGCATGACATGACAGGAAAAGGAGACAGAATTGATGAGTACGTAAACAAGTTCGTGGATGAGTACATGCATAAATAGATGCATAAATAGCTGAATAAATAAAGACATATGTAGGAGGATGTATGAAGGAATAGGGAGGAACGGCCTACGTGTCACGTACTTCATGACTTCTCGATCTGATGGGAGCTCGGCTGAAATATCTTGGCCCAGTTTCTGCAGATGCTGCGATGACATGAGAGGAAACGGCGCCGACGTATCAAGGCCAAGAATCGATCGCATGTCATGCCGAACATCAACACCATCATTCTTCTCATTGGGACAAGATTGCTCCCGGAGTAATGCCGGAATGCTATTCTGGCCCAGATATCGGTCTCCCACGGACTCATACTCGTCCAAAGAAGCCGAAATACCTATCAGTAGTTTCAGTAGGAGAATTCCATGCGAGCTTCCGAACTACATACCTATCGCCACGGGCCAACTACCCCCGTCCTCGGCCTCGCGGCTCCCATCGCGGCCAATGGAGCTCGAACGCGCTCGCTTCCGGCTCCGACCCTTCTGGATCGCGGCCGCAGCCGCAGTAGCAGCAGCAGACGAAGAAGAGGCACCCTTGTTTCCGGCTGAACGATTGGGCTTGTAGGAACAAAGATTGGAATGTTCTCTTTTGACGCAATTCTCGCAGGGTTGCTGATTGTCGCACTTTACCTTGCGTTGACGACAAGGCCAACATGCAGTGCCTGTGAGACACCGCTTAGTTTTATTCTCTCCGGCCATCGGTTCGGCCTTGAATTCACAGACATGACTGGCTTTATTGTGTAATGCAAAGCCCTACGTACCATATCTGACTTTACGATGCGAGTGGATGATGCGACTCGCTTCCTCTGGCGTCAGCTCGTCAACGGAAATCGGCTGGTCGGGTTCGGCTGACTGGGTCATGGCGCCGGCGACAAGGTGACACTTGACTGGCGCACGGGGAAACTCCAGATAGTGATGCGGTGTTCTGCGCACGAGTGAAACAAAGAGCCATCTGTTGGCCTCGGAGCACCACGGTACACGTCTGTCGTAAAGATGGAAAGGCTGCGAAAAATGCCGAATTCCGAGACGCCGTTTCTGCGCCGCGTTGGGGGGAGCGATTAAACGCGCGTCGAGTGTGTGCACTGTGAGGGGTCGGGCCGGTGGTATCACGCCACACAGTGTCCGCCTCGTGTTATGCGACGCACCAGCCCCAAGCTCCACTATTGACATGCGCTTTGTAGATGCGACATCACGTGGGAGCTCAGAATGAACACTGAAATCCCCAAAAAGCCCTGACTGAAATGGCAAATCGTTCTTGCGACCCTCCACACCATAGCGTCGATTGGATAACGGCCTGTCCCGTTGAGAGCCGGCCATTCGCACCAATCGGTCGACGAGTCAGTTCTGTATCAGGCAGTGGATCTTTGGTCCATGACCGTTGATCGCCCTTGATCACCCTTGATCACCATTGAAAGCTGCTCTTGGCTTGCCTGCCCCGGGCTTCGCCTTCCTTACCTCGGCTCCGGCTTAGCTATGCTTGCTTTTCGCTCCGAGCCACAGCTGCTCCAAGGCCGCTTTCTCCTGGTTAAATGGAACGCAAGAGGGTGTCGACTGACAATGCCTACCAGTCCAAAAGAGCCAGATGCCAGTCTACCAAGCAGCTGTCGGAGATGTACAATAGTATAGACTCTATACCATCAAGGTCTAGCACAAACTTTCCAACCGACTACGGCGTTGTGCCGGTCGCACTACGCACTAGGCCGGCTGCAACCTCTTCTGGACCGAACGTGTCCTTTTCCTCGTCCACCAGCACCGCCACCAGCACCCCAGCCAAGGATTCGGTCTTCTCAACATCAACCAGTTGGTCCTTTACATCTTCCAAAAACACATCCTTCTCCATCGACAATGTCTCAACCTCTGAAGAAAGTTGCTCCGAGTATCACAGCTCCAAAGAGTGGCCCACTGACTCCGACTTCGAACTTGAATCGAGGCCCTCTTCGCTTTACTGGCAAAAGAAGCTGAGCACTGTATTCCGTAAGGGCATTCCGACGTCGACCATTCTTATCGAAACTAACCTACTTGCTACGCCTAGCCAAGTTTGAGAATGGGAGATTCAACAATGTTCCGCTACCTGTGGTATGGGAAATTACGCGATGTGCTCTCCACTGTGGTGTAAAGCTGGAAGAGATTGATCTATGGCAAGGCAATCCTAATGATTGGGTCAATCAGACAACTCTTCGCGACTTCTTGTCGCAAAAAATGGCCTTCCAAGGCAAGCACTTGCCTGAGCCTACCAAAAGTACAGACTGGATCGTTGCTTTGGATCCTCGCCAATGCCAGCACGGCGCAATACGGTACTCTGGTGAACTAGTGCCGCAGCACGTTAAAGATGTCGAGGGGCCTTTGTTCACCCTCAAACTCAATCCTCTGCGGCGCACCAGAACCAGCCATCGCTTGGGTCGTCGATTTGGATTTGACAGGTTTCTGGAGATATCGATGCCGTCTATTGAGGATGTCGAGGAAGCAACTCATTGTACCGACGATTCTATCAAAGACTGGTGGGTCAGGGGCAAGCATTACTTCCTCGGTAGGCTATGGTCTGCCTTTTACTGCAAAAAGGACGACGTAAAGACTCAGAAACACAGAAGGAAAGGGGAGATGCCGAGTCGCACTTGGTATACATTCATCTTCTTTGCCTGCAATGGAGATAGCTTCCGCAATAGGCCTGACGGATCGATCCCGCCGCATGAAGACGTCGTCATCTTGGATCGAAGGGTGAGGGTGACTCTTGGTCAGATGATAGACTGGGCGATTGGAGACCTGAGGAAAACGGAACAACAGGTCGCCAAGCTATTTTCGAGAATCGCCTTGAGTATGATGCCCGCCCTTTGCTCCGTGATACTGCATGTTTTCCCATTTCGCCATCACTTTCATGTTCCAACAATTTTCTCATCGCTGGTTTTTTCATTCCCCTTTGCAACGAGTGCCTGGGCTCTGACAAGCATCTAGGTCTCACAGATACAACTCCAACCATTGTCCTGCAGAGACATCAAATATATCACTGTCCCGAGGACATAGGCAAATTCCCCATGAATGATGGGATTGGCCGCATGTCACGAAACCTTGCTATAAAGATTGCTTCTTGTCTGGGTCTCGGAGACGTTCCCTGTGCGTTTCAAGCACGGTTTGGCAGTGCAAAGGGCATGTGGCTGGTCGATAATGCATACACCCCCCCAAATATGGACTACGACGACGACTGGATCGTGACGTACCCTTCACAAAGGAAATGGGATTGCAGCTACCAAGATGCTCATCACTGCACGTTCGAAGCACTCTCGTGGCCCAAAGAAGCCAAGCCTGCGTCGTTGAATCAACAGTTCATAGCGTTGCTTGAAGCTCAGGCCATCGATCCGATGCGCATGCGGGAACTCATTGCACAGTACCTTCGGGACTGTCTCCGAGAAGGTCTTGACGATCTCAAACATGCCATGGAGCATCCCTTGGATCTTCGGTACTGGCTGCAACGCACAGGTGGCGGCTCAAAAGCGGACACTGCCAGCGCGTTGGAAGACCAACAGCCTGTTTTGGGCGGTATTCCGCAGCGCATTGAAGATAAAGTCGCCTCTCTAGTAGACGCTGGGTTCGTTCCCAGCCAATGCCAATTTCTGCAGGAGCTCTGTGAGAAGCTGGGCACCCAGATGGCCGAGAATCTGAAAAAGAAAATGAATATACTGGTGCCCTGCTCCGCCTATCTTTTCATGGTTGTTGACTTTTCCTCCATCTTGAAAGAAGACGAGGTGCATGTGTCCTTTTCCACCAAGTTCCAGGTGCCAGGGTTTTCTGATACTCTATTGGAAAACATGGATGTCCTCGTCGGCCGCGTGCCGGCCCATCTACCCCACGACATCCAACGAGTCAGGGTCGTATCGCACCCCCGGCTTCGGTACCTCAAAGACGTCATCGTCTTTCCTATCAAGGGCAACAGACCGCTAGCAGACAAACTGTCCGGCGGCGACTATGACGGAGACAAAGCCTGGGTCTGCTGGGACCAAGCCATTGTGCAGAACTTCCGCAATGCCCCAGACTCAGCACACGATATTCAAGTCCCCCAGGTGGCCAAATTCCACTTGCCCATGAGCCAAGTCCGAAAAGAGGCCCAAAGCGAGGCAGAGGTCTGCGACCGCCTACTGTACGAGGGCATCATGTTCGCCATGCAGCCCTCCCTACTGGGTCTATGCACCAAATACAAAGACGAGTACTGCCGTAAAACAGGAAGCCTATCCTCTCCACTAGTCATCATGATGAGTCACCTCCTCGGTCTTCTGGTAGATCAATCCAAGCAAGGCTACATCTTCACCATCGACGACTGGCAAGCCCTCCTCAAACAATGGAGCCTGCCCCGATCCCTCAAAGACGGACCAACAGGAACCTTCAACCCTCGCAGCAAACCCGGCCTCCACATTCTCGACTACCTGCAAGACGTCGCCAACGCAACAGTACACGAAACCCTCTCAGAACTAAAGAGCCACTTTAAGAGCCAACCAGCCCAGTGGTACGACGAACACCTCACCTCCAAATTCAACGCCTACGAGCAAGAACACAAATCTGTCCCAGAATGGATTCTGCTTCGCGACAAACTCCGCGACGACATCAATGCCCTCGTCACGCAATGGATTTCTCAACCCAGCCCCGACGACGCCGCCGAGACCTTTGAGGAAACCATCAAGGCGTTTTACGAGCGATGGCAAAATATCCAGCCTCTCGAAAAAGTCCGGTCCTCGAAATTCATTCAGACGCTCCTACGGGATGGGACCAAGAATTCGCACGCGAGTACCTGGGAGCTGCTCAAGGCGTCGTATGCTATGGTGAGGCTGCAGAACGCGACGAGTAGGCTGGTGTGGTGGATGGCGGGGTGGCAGCTGTGTAGGCTGAAGCAGGATATGGCGGAGGTGCGGTATGCGGGGGTGAGGCCGGAGGTATATTCGGCGATGCAGGTCGATAAGAAGGTTGTGGTGCGGAGAAGGGCGCGGAGGGAGAATGATGAGGATGGTGCGCTGGAGGAGGAGGAGGATGATGATGATGATGATGATTTGTAAGCGAGGGATATTTTTTGGGTATACGGGACTTTTGTCCTTGTATGAATGGATGGCTGTGTTGAGCTTCGGATAGTATAGGAATGGGGAAGGCCATTAGTGCTCGTTTTGGATGGTTCACAGGGCATGAATATCTATTCGGCTGCATCTGCAATTGAAAAAGGTATGATAATCTCAGAACCCAGAGGGGGGGGGGGGGGGGTTTGCAAGAAGCGAATTGCCGCGTCCATTCAAACCAGATTTGGCAATCAACAAGCGCGATCACGGCAATCCAAACCCGACCCCGCATTTAAGCGCGATTCTGTACTGTGGCCTGGTTCGCCATCAATATGTAGCGACTTACTCCGTATGCCGGGGAGAAAATTCGTACGAGAGTCACCGGCTGTACTAATTGAACAGAATTTCTCTCTGCATCTGCCAGATGAAGAACAACACGCAAACCCTGTGACGACGCACATGCATGATGATAGTGTGTGTATATATTTATAGATCTACAAATATATACGCACATGCATGATGATAGTGTGTGTATATATTTATAGATCTACAA
>SRPQ01000692.1:0-12016 GCA_018360075.1 Claviceps cyperi
GCATAATGCAAGGACATGTAAGGTAGATATTCCAGCCTCTGGCGATGAGTTTAGTGAGTAGTTTTAATTGATCAGATAGTTTGTGGTAATTTTATCATGTAAATGATGAAGGGTGTGTTGAAAAGTGCGACGCATGCTTATCACGCACGGTAACACAAATGCAACATTGCACAAACCGCAGATTCCCCTCTTCCCGCAGAATTTTATTACTTCAGGCTTTGAATAAGAAGAACAGCCAGTTATGACTTCGCCGGAAGCTGAAATACGCACACAAAGGGCCCTAGAGTATCTAGAGGCAACTCCGAATGCAAAAGTCGCAGCGGTAGCGCGCAATTTGATGTGCCGCGAATCCGCCTCACACATCGATCTCAAGGCATTGGACCACGAAAAAGTCAAGCGAAATTGGAAAAGCCGGCCTGAACTGAAAGATGTTAATTTTATTCCTTGGACAACCTATCTACTCAGATAAGGAGATCACCCGTGAGTGGATACAATCACACAACACTTTGATGAGTTCGCACCTTCTAGAAGTTCAAAAACGCCTCCTGATCATTGATGCCCACGACCGTTCCACACAGTTGATTTCATCATATGTTGTGAATCGCGCAATATCATTTTCTTTGGATTGCCACCGCAACTTACGCATCCCATTGGATGCGGCGGTCTTCCAGCCGTTAAAGGGCTACCGCGCCAAGGCATTAGACTTTGTTGTGCGTGATGGTATCGCCAAAAAGATCACAAAGCTAGCATTCCTAGAAATGATCTAAGAAGTTCGGAACCAAGCCTTGAGGAGCAGCACAGTACTCTCTGCATTCCAAAAAGACCGGAATCTGGCCAGTGAACAGTTGTTCGGTCCTACAAACTATGAGAGAAAGGGCTGCCGTCCATATATCTTCTTCGCCGCCCTCTTCGGATTATTCAACACCTGTGGGACCCAGCAAGATGCTCGAGGTTGCTGAAAGACCTGGGACTTCCTTTCGTGATGGAATTCCATCCCATGAGGATTTCGGTCGTGATCTTCAACATTTTCTTCGTGACACTCGGATTCTAGCTGTAGAGGTAGCCCTTATGAAGAGACATCTCAATCGGGCGAAGGAAGCAGAGGAAGCGAATATCCCTTCGCCAGGCATCACAGAATAAGCTTCACAAAGACAGACGAATGCTGCCTGTAAGCATGGTCGCCGAATATGTTCTGGATGGGGTCGACGGAGTTGCGGAGGCGAGGAAGGCTTTGGGCTGATTGGGAGAAGAATCAGTAACTATCCCTTTGCCAGCAAGGATTCTTTTTGAAGCGGCAAAAATGCACGTCAATGGCGGGCTAGGGAAGTTAAGAGTCAGAATGAGGTGATCGCGTTGTGCAGCGCGGATGATTCTAGAGATTAAAAAAAAAAGTGGCAGCTTTGGTGTCCTGGCCGCGTTGTTGAGCAGCAGTACCATATGGCAGGGACGAGAAGCAGAATAAAGGGGGTCGTAGCACGGTACGAGATTATAGCTATTCATGTACATGATCACAAGCGCTGGATTAACAGTTGGACCTTGTGACGACCAGTGAAGTCCCGCTGTGTGCCTCTTTCATAATGCCCATCCTATTCTCCTTCTTTGTAAAGAATTGTCGGGAAGAGTCACGAGGACGATTTCACACCTCTTTTGAGCCCGACAGAAACGGGGCTGTTTATTTATGCTTTTTTATCTGAATTGTAATGTCGTCCGTACAAGAGATAAATACCGACGACTGGTAGTTAAACAAAATACTATTTCGCATAATGTACATGCGCCATCCAACAGCTCGTCCGCAATATTTACAGTAGTGGACGATGTGATAATCTGAATGGAATTGGTAAAAACAGCCTTCGCAATGAATGACTCGGTATTTCTGACCTACTCTTTCAAGAGTAGCGTGAAAGACAATCCGGCCAAAAGAGAAGTACGCATACAAGTATAATCATCAGAAGAATCCCGTTTCTTCTACAGCCCAGTACAATTCCCAGATAAGGCCCAGACACAATTGCTCCCAGACACCTGACGAAATGATATCGGCGAAGCTATTGTGACTCTTGATAACGACTCGTCGATTGAACTCCTCGAAGGCACTTTGCGTTGAACTCCTTCTTTTGGTCTGGAGACCTGTTGGAAGAGATGGCGCATTAAAGTCGCATTGATTAAGATAAGCAAGTTTTTGGGCACGAAACTTAAGAGATTGCATCGAGTCGCGGGTTGTGCTCCGGTCTGGTCCGACTTGTTGGCGGCTTCAGCAGGGTATCCATAACAAGGGCATCTTGGGCAGCCATACCGACGCGGCATGTTAATGGCGAGGATGAAGCCGCCTTTGATTCTTTTTTGAGCGGCTTGCGATCTGGCAAGGGTGAGCGGCCCGAAAGCTTCTTCTTCTTCGCAGCGTCGTCGACGGGGGCCACAATTTTGGATGCCTTGAATGTTTGCACAAGTGGGTTGAGGGAAGGAGGCTGAGCCTTGACGGGCTGTTTGGGTTTCCTGCCAACGCGTCTGGCAACTTTGACAGGCTTTGTAAGATTTGATTGCTGGCCTCCAAAAGAGAGTGTGGTCTGTTTTGACTTTGACTGTGGAAGCGGCTTCCGCGCCGGGCGAGAATGTGGAGTCGGAGGAAGAGCATCCTGAAGAGCGTGCGGAGGGCTCGCGCAAGGCGTGGGAATTGCCTGCACGTTTTCCGCGTCGCGTGGCTTTCCGTCCAGCAACCGTTCGACCTTGCACGAAGGAGTCGGGTATTCTTGCCGTTCTTGTTCCTTTGACAAGAGGTAGTCGTCATCGATTTTGCAATCCCACGGCGGCAGTGCTGCAAGTCTGGCAATGTTGTCACACTTAGACTTCACGACGAAGTCCCAGCAATCTTTGAAATCGGGCACCTTGGGTTCCGAATCGATATTAATCCATGCGGTGAGTCCGTCCTTGCGGCCCCGAGTGACCTGGCACATTTCTTTGACAAGCCGGCGAGTGCCTGGAACCTTGAGCGTGGTGCCAACCACCAGAACCGCATCTGGCCGCGCTCTCAGATCAGCGCGCATGATGCTGCCGATGGCTTCTTCGTCCGGATTGAACTCATTGTACAACACAAAGCGAGGTCTGAGGCGTCCGATACCGTGACTTCGCTTACCGGCGTGAGCTGTGCGCACCTCATCGAGATTCTTGCAGGACACACACAAAGGAGCCTCTGGTCCCTCGAAGAGATCACCGTCAAATGGCTGAATATTTGCGCATTTCGTACACACCATTTTGTCGAGACTTCCATGCAGCTGAACAGTAGTTGGCCAAGGAGCTTTGGGCTCCAATGGAATCTGCGTCTGCAATGGCTTCATAGATGTGTCGATGCAGTCAATGTTTTGTGAGTATAGTCGCAGCAAGCGTCCTTCCTGAGCCAGTGAGGCTAAAAAATGATGAAATGGAGTAGGCTGGGCATTTTTACTCATTTCGCTCATTTCTCTCACCATGTTGTGAAAAGATGACGTGGATTCTTCATGTTTATAGACAGAAGCATCAAAAAGATGCTTCCCCGACGCCTTGATCTTGTGCTGGTTTCTCTGCGTGGCGAAGAGGCCATTTGCCGAGCGAAAGTCAGGTATTCCAGCCGAGACAGAAATGCCAGCACCAGCCACAACCACGATCTTCTTCTTCTTGCGAAGCGCCTTGAGCAATCTTTCCATGTGGGAACTGTCTTCGTGGGTTAGCTCCTCGTGCGACTTGAGCAAGTCAAGATATGTGGTGGTGCGCTCGCGGGGAGGCGTAATGCGTCTCTTCTTGGCGGGCCGTGGGCTGTGATCGACAGGCTCGCCCTCGTCCAAATCACTGGAGGACCGTGTCCTTGACATCGCTGACGCCGCATTAGAGGAAGGCGATGGATATCGGTCGGCGAAGCCTGGTGTCATGGCGGGCGTGCGATCGAACGAGGAGG
This sequence comes from Claviceps cyperi, assembly GCA_018360075.1. Taxonomy (NCBI): domain Eukaryota; kingdom Fungi; phylum Ascomycota; class Sordariomycetes; order Hypocreales; family Clavicipitaceae; genus Claviceps; species Claviceps cyperi. The sequence goes on from SRPQ01000692.1 coordinate 3,923, forward strand.
GCAACAGAGGGGGAGAGGACAGAGAGGGCGTCTGCGAAAGGTGAGATAGCGGCGAGGAGGGAAATGATGGCGCTGGTGAAGTTGTCACATCCGGCGATAGAGCCGCCGTATAGTCCATGGTGGTATTCTATTCAATTTGCGGATGCAGCGTAACCAGAATAGATGTAGGTACTTAGGTAAGTAAGAACTGTGGCAGGCCAGAAGTAGGCTCTGAGCAATCGTGCTTGGGATTGAGAGTTGCGGAAGAAGTAGCGTCGCTCAAGTGATAGAAAAGGCCGGCAGGAAAACGTGTCTTTTGAAGGCGACACGGAGTAGCAAGCCAGGGTTAAATCATGACGCGAATGGAGAAGCGTTTGGCTCTGATTGACTAATCGAGTTCTTTGCAACGGCGTGGTTATCGGAGCGGCGACGGAGTCGTGTTCTCAATTATCAAGTATGCCTTTCATAAAGTCCAATAGTAAGAGTGTCGAATGTATTGGGCGTGACAAGATAGAGACTTCGAATTGGGGCATGAACGATGTTTGTGCAATCGACGTCCGACCCGGGACTTTTAATGGCATTTGGCGAGACAAGAGGAGTAATTAAGTCAGTCGGATGGGGGCGGGCGGCAAGGCGAGTAAAGAGGTAGGTAGGTAGGTATGTAATTAGGGATAAAGAGGCAATGGCGGCTTGTCTGTGTCTGTGACCGGCTCTGCGTTGCCTGCCTCAGACACGATACGGAGTACTCCGCAAAACATAAAAAAACACACAACACAAGGTCAATGTGGGCCATGAAGGGCAGTCATGCACTTATGACCGCTTATGTAGGTACCTAACCTATGTATGCCCTTACGATGACGTTAGGTACATAGGTGTATTGTACATATGTACCTAACTATACATACGTACATATGAAACTTTCATACAGCGAACAGCCATGCTTCAGCCTATGTAGCTAGGTACGGTTCTTCTTTCGGCCCTGTCAATTTCGTCACGATGACTTCTCCTCGGACACAAAGCATTAGGTAGGTAATTGCCGTTCCCGAGGAGACGAACAATCCCATTAACGGTCTTAAGTTCTAACCTCACTCCAGGTCACGTGCTCTACACCCCCCTGGTCGACGATCGTGCTCGAAAACTTTTGTCACCGGTACTTCTAGCACTGCGCCAATTATGCAGTAGGACCTATGTACCCCTCATCATGCTGCGACGTGATTGGCTGCAACCCCCCGTCAGCGATCTAAAGTGAGGGCTAGCCTCTAGGAGTCAAGACCGTTAATAATGGGATGAGGCCATGGCCCATGGGTATCCCTAATAAGTGTAATTGTTATGGACTGGCCTCGGGGCGTCTGCGGACGAGCGTCAATAGTATATAAAGATACGGAAGAAAGGAGAAGAAGAAGTAGCCCTCTCCACAAGCCATCCTGCTACATACAACACGCATCTTGTGCGTGGTCACGTGCCGTCACAGGGCACGCTACATCTCAGCCCCACTCTCCAGAAGAGACGAGACTCAAGCTCGAATCCATCACAGTAACAGACTAACAGTCATTCATCAAAGCCGTACATGTTGCATGGCGTCATTGCTTAGGTAATTATTACGGAGTATGTAGTATACCTACCTACCTACCTAGGTCACCAACGGGTCAACCAACCATTCCCATTCTCCAACACAAAAGACGGTTCTTGGATTGCACACCAGGGAGGAAATTGTATTGAGGCTTATTTCCCATTTCAAGTACAACTCTACGAAGGCAGGTATCAAAGTAGATACGACTGCCATTCCATAAAGCATCCGCGGCGGCCTGCTTTTACTCCTAATCATACTGGCCTTATCACGAACAAACCCACCTCTCAAGGAAAACTTGATCTCGTCAATTAGAATATACATCTCAAAATACATGCCATGCGACGCCATGTGAAGATGCTCAACTCGATTCTATTGCACATCACCACGTCATCTCTTTCGTCCCCTGCCCAAGCCACTTGATCTTCCCTCTCATCAAAAGAGACCCGTTAGTTCCCCCGCATCGAGACCTCAAATAAGGTACCTAATTCGCACTTGCGACCTTGTCACTCCCGTCCCTCCATCGTTCTAACTTATTCAAGATCTCTATGCCCAGAATTCCCGCCACCATGCCGCTCACATGCGACGCTATATCCACTTGCAACTTGGTCGTTCTCCCAAACGCCACGATCTGCACCGCTGTTAGCAGGGCCAGAAGTATAATTCCTTTCATTCCATCCGGTGGCAAGTCTAATATGCGGAAGTCTGCGTTACGATGTTCCCAGAAGTATCCGGCGCAGAGGCCCAGCGTGGCGCCCGAGGCACCAAGTGAAGTTACGTGTAGCCAGCCGCGCATGGTGTATGTGACCAGGCTGCCAAAGAATCCAAGAGCTCCGCAGCCGAGATATAAGGCGAGGAACTCGGCGCGGCCGCGTTCTTCGTGAACAGCCGTGCCAACGAACCACAGCGGAAGCATATTTGAGAGCAAATGGGTAAGCCGGCTGTGCGAAATTGTAGATGTAAAGAGCGTGGCAGGCTTGATAGTGGCGACGACGGTGATCATGTACTTGTTGAAGAAGGCCCAGAGAGGCGGGATGCGCCAACACAAGAAGACAAGCGCGTTGAGAGCGATGACAGTCCCAACCGTAGCATGCGCAGTAGGAATGTCGCGGAGGAGCCGGTATCGTGGCATCGGCTCTTCGTACACCATGGCAACGGCGCCGAGAAAACCGAGAACCAGCACTACCACGGTCGCAGATGGTAAGATTCGCTCCCAAGCTTTCATTTCGGGTGGCTCCTGCAGATCTGATTGTGCTTTCAGGTAGTACTCGGCAATCTTTGGATTCGTAATTGCTCGACGACCCTCTTCAGCTTTCACTAAAGGGCCAGCACCATTAGCAGCTTGCTCGGCTTCGCGCGCCAGGCGCTTCTCTTCCGCTGCGCGATCCAGGGCCTTTTGCCGGGCGATGTTTCGTGCTCGAATCTTATCCAGTTCACTTCGTCCGTACACTGGGTCGTCCGGTACGTCGAGGAGCGCGTCGGTGCTCTCGTCATAAATGCCTTGGTCCCGCCTCTCCTGCGCCTCTCGTCGCGCCGTCTCCTGATCCATCTGATTCAGTTCATCCTCCGCCCTTAGCCCCGCGTTCAGCAGTTCATTTACCGGTACCTCTTCCCGCAGGTACTTGAGGCCACTATCAATGAGCTGTGGGGGGAACTTTGCCGTGCTTTCCGCATAGGCTGGATCTTCCAGTGTGCCCGCCACCCGTCGACCGTGAAGGATTCGTAAAAGGTGATTACCTGTCGCAGCATCGAACCCTCGTCCGAATATGTGGGTGATATCCTCGTCAGAGAGATCCTGATCGTTAAACTGGAGCCCGACGTTGTCGCGATAGTCTTTCGGAAGAAATTCGTATTGGCGGATAATATTGGACGCCGAGAAGATCGTTCGACGCCCGAGGCGGGACGGACGGCGATGCGTCAGGCGAGGAACAGAATGTGTCCTCGTTATTCTTTCTTTAAAAGGAGAGGACTGGTTATTTGAAATCGACCATGCGCTGCTTTTGGAGAGCCATCGCGATCCGAATCGGAGCTCATCTTTGACTTTGATCGTCGGTGTCGTCGTCGTTGCTGTCGCGACACGGCGAGACACCGTCCTCAGGAGAGCACACGGCGCATAGCTAATGGAAAGCACGTTCATCCCGCCGACATATGTGAGCGGGCAAAGACCAGCCGCATTCAACGACGGAAGGCGATGCGATGCTGTCGCGAAGTTAGAAGTTCGGGAGAGTGGGACCAGGCGGAAAAAAAAAGGACGACATAACCGCCACCGTCGCTATGAGGTACGTATGTACATACCAGGTTCGGTCTAGGCTATCTATGTACCTGAGACAAGACATTCGTTACAACGACCCACCCAGCCCCTAAGCCGCAAAATCTCTTCACTCTCCCACGTTACGTCAATTAATTTTCAATTTAGATACGTATACTTATTGTGTGATTGCGCATGTCTGATATGCTAAATGGCCTCAATACGTCAAGTGAAGCATAGTGTGTGGTGGTCTGAAATGAGCCCAATGTTGGCGGTTTGTGTTTCTAGTTTGTCGAGGGGCGAGTGTATTAGGTAGGTAGGTATACCTAGGTAGCAGGTAGGTACTAGTACAGCAGAGAGGTATCTATTACGTATGTAGGTAGTTGTCTGCCTCCCAGTGCCTCGTGGTATCCAACCCCTCTCTGCCCCTACTTCACATGACTTTTCGCAACGCTCTCACTCCGCACACAAGAAATCTCTAACAGAAGGAACCGAGGAAAAATACAGGAGAATACACAAGACAGCCTCTCAAGCTGCAAAGATTAGCAGCATGTCCGCCGACACACGGCCCATATCAGCCTCGCGCTTCGCCGCCGCCCTTAAAGACCTCTCCGTCTCCATGCTGCACCTCAAGGTTCTCGAGATCCGCAACTCAATAGCCCATCTGCAATACTCGAACGATCAACTGCAACCCTTTGCCCAAGGCACTGCCATTGCGCTCGGTCAAGTGAAGGCGAATGCGAATCCTGAGCCTGACCAGGACTGTGTAGATGCCATTAGGGAAAACGAGATGGTGGTGGAGCGCATGGCTGAACGGATTGCCATGATAAGAGCTGAAATTGAGGCACGGGGGATATCTTGGTCCGAGTTTCGGAGCACGGAGGAGGTGGAGACAGAGGCGAAGTCAAAGGCCATGATACAATCAGAGAATCAGAATCAGCAGCACGGGAGTGATAGGCAACGCTCAGAGGAGACACAAAGGGTGCATTCTGCATGGGCGGATGGGACATTCCAGACAGGAACGATTCGGATTGGCGAGCCTCTGATGAACAGCATTTCAGGGGGTTCTCAAACGCAAAGAAGCACGGGGGCATCGGGTGGGGGATTCAACGACGAAGGGCTGAGGCGGGCCACGGAAGAGAGAATGCGAGACTTAAGTACCGGCGAAGAAGGCGGACTGCATCTGTGAGACCAATGCAGGTGGCCAAGGTCTGAGCGATGCTCGCTGGCATCAAACGTATTAAGGCTATCATTTACGTACCCGACGTGACACGATGAATGAAATGGATGACTGATAAATGTGCTTTGTGCTTCAATGAAGTGTTCCATGTGTTCTTTCCCCGGTTCAAGCTTTTGAGCTGCAGCAATGGAGAGATTGCTTGCTGGCTGTGAAGTGCCGTGTCTAAAAAAGGTAACAAAATGCAGTCCGCGAAGGCCGACCGAGTGAGAACTCCTTGCAGTGCGCTCCCGAATGTAACACAGGTACATCAGATATGATTCTTGAAAACAACCCGATCAACACCACCGGCGATGAAAATGAAGGGAACAAAGACCTAACTCCGTAATGATGCAATGCAAATATCCCGCAAACGCCTACAAGTCGTTGGTTTTCAACTGCTTTTAGTCGGTATCGTCTCCTACGGGAGAGTCTACCCAGATGTTGTTTCGACTCCTGTTTGATTTTTGCCGCCTACCAGCTTTTTTGGAGGGCGCACGGATAGTAGCGCTGCCATCCATGCTGGGAATGGTTGCCAACTTCGGCCGTTGCGCGGCATAGCCCACGATACCACCGGTATGACTTACTGTCTTGGACGCTTGTATTGAGCGGATAGGCTCGCTATCGTCGTCTGACTCGGTCACGGGTGGAGCAGGAACCGGTATGAGCCGACTTCTCCGACGACGCTCAAAGGGATTGGCGTCGACAGAATCATCCGACTCGTTGAAGGATAAGCTGCGAGTCCGAATGTGTCCAACAGACGTACTGCTACGTGTTGCAAACAGAGATTCAATCAACTCGCCCTCGGTCGGGTTGCTCTCTTTCCTCAGTCTTTCTTTCACCATCTTCTCACGTAGCTTGCGTCCAATGTTGGCGTCGTCACTGGCCAGCGTTCTGCCGCTCGACTTACTCGCGCAGCTAACAGCGCGAGAGACGGGCACTTTGCCCTCCATAACCTTGGCGGAAGGGGGAGGCTGCAACATCCATTGGCAAGCATCCCTGTGCGGTGGTTTGCTGCTCACCACGGGGGGGTGGTACTCGTTGACTGGGGGGTTCTTGGGTGAAAGATAAAAATCGCGCCGTTCCTGGTCTGTGATCTCCTTCTCAATTCCAAGGGTCGATTCAATCAAACGTCCGGCAGAGTCGCGGGCTTTAGAAAAGGCATCCAACAACTTGCTGGGTGGTCCGGGACCGCGCCCTGACCATTGGCCCCAAAGCTCCTCATCTTCCCTTTGATAGCCACGCCGTCGGTTCCAGTCTTCTGAGATGGCATCGAGTGGCATTGTCGTGGCGCTATCGGTGAATCGAGTTCGGCTATCTCCAACGGTTGTGTGCTCAGACATGCTAAGAGCTACACTCTCTCGGTCCGAACTGGTAAGTCCTCTTTGACTTGAATTTTTGCTGACGGCCTTCTTGGGTAAGCTGGGACCCAGATTGATATCATCTTGCCAGTATGGATTTGTGTTGAAGGGCGATGGATGTCGATAGAGGCCGGGCTGCTCTGATTCAATCTTGGCCTTCTCCTCTCTCTCCTTTTTCGCCTGCGACTTGGCCTTTTGTCGGTGGCGGACTTTGGCACATGGTGTGCAGGCGAGAAAGTAGAAAACGGCCGACTGAAAGGCAACAGGAAGGGACATTGATGTGGAGTTTCGGTCGGGGCACTGAACCTCTGCGTCAATTCTGGTCGTTTTTCAACTTGAGCCGCACCGTGCTCGAGTACATGAGAGGCCGTGAAGACAAACAAGACTCTCTCCACGTACAAGGTCGCTTCGATGAGGCGAGTGGGGGACAGGCGATGTTTCGGATTGTAGTTGCTGATGCCGCGGTTCTATCTTCCTTTCCTCTCTTTTCCCTTTTGTCTTCTTCTTCTTTCACTTCTTCTTTTTCTAAGGGGGTGAAAGACTAAAGCAATCGAAAAGGCCACCGTCACATCCAGTTACTCCGTGAACGTGCCGGAGCTCAATTCGTTACAGTTTTGGAAATGTGATGTAATATCGTTCCGTCGGGCCAAGGAAGAGACAAGGGCGAAGGCGGTAGGTGTCTCTACCTTGTAGAAGGGGAAAGGGGTTGTTGGTAGAGAAACTGGAACGGTCGAAACCCTGTTCAATTAGCGGGAGGATGTGCCAGGTAGAACAGAGCGGTGGTAGCTGCAAGCGGTAAACTATAAGGGGAAGGCTTATCACGAAGAGAGGAACCAGTATATCTGGAGCCCAGATCTCACAAGCATGAAGGAACCGAAGAAAGAAACGAAGAAAGGAGAATCGACAAGTGCAATGGGCAAGAGGCGCTGTTTGTTACGGCCGGAGAGTAGAGGGAACGAACGCCGGAAACAGCTGTCAGTGGCTGGGGACAGGCTCCAGCAGCCCCAGTGCCCCTGCCCAGGGTCTCGGGGTAACTGTGGGGGGGCGCAGTGCAAGTTGCTTGCAGTTGCAGCGCATGCGTCAGCAACGATTTTTGCCATACCGGGCTTGACTGGGTTTGGCCACCCCGAATGTCCCCAAGAAATTGCACAAAGAGTTGAGTTACCCCAAGAGCGCCTCAGCTACGTCTAGAAAAGGCATGGCACGCAACGGCTACGAAAGAGGAGGCCCGAAGGAGGATCAATGGCAGGATGCAGCCACTGCACGGGGTACACGGGGTGCTAGGGGCTGATTAGGGGGCAATCCCCGCTCCGTACGGAGTACAAGGTACCTACCAGTACCAATGTCATCGATACCAATGCATGTGAGCGATTGATGATGCGCTTGTGCTGCAACGCGGGACCACCGGTGACGATTGCATGTCGGAGACCCGGCCGGGCATATCGGAACTCATAAGGAGATTTGATTTGATTGACGCCGGCAGTGGGGCTTTGCGCGCCCCTCCGCAGAGCCTCCCTTCCCTTGGGGCGGGTAGGCGGTCCAAGGCTAGGTGCACTACATACAACACCTATCTAGTACTAATCAAGAAAAAATAAGAGAAAGTGAACCACTGCTGTCGCCGGTTACAGCAGCGTTGTTTAGTGTCATGGCCCGTAGCGGGCAGTAATTGTCTGATCTCCTGTTGGGGGAGAGTGTCGCAGAAGGCGCCGGTGCGCGACTTCGG
>SRPQ01000693.1:0-12015 GCA_018360075.1 Claviceps cyperi
ACCTGTTTCACAAAAGAATGGGCGCAGCCGTCTGGCCACTCTGATGTGTTTTGTTTACCCCTATATACCCTGCGACAAGACCCACCGAGCGTCCAACTTCATGAAGCACCTGTGCCCTGGCCGACGTCAGAGACCGCTGTTCAACCTAGAAAGCGAGTACCGATCCTAAGTCGTAGCTTTGTTCAGGGCCCTATATAGTCAATGCAGAATCGCCAGCCCCCCTTATCCTTCTCCAACAGGGGCATCGAGGCTACGGCAAAGAATGCAGACGCTCGTACCCAAAGCTTATTCATCAACTCCAACACCTGCCTGGATTGACAACACATATTAAACGAATCGTTTCAATTTCTACCTCTTCGAGATCACTGTCGTCAAAGACCAGAATTCCGTGGCAAATATTGGCTCTAAGCTTTGGTCTCGTCAAATCACTTCCATGCTTCCATCGAGATATGATTCCCGACCGAATACTGATGTTCATGTGACATAACTAGCTGCTGCTGTATAGAGGGAAAGTGGTGATCCAGGGCATTCTTGAGGGCGATGTCCTCATCTGTGATGATAACGTTGGGGATCGGTATGTTAAGCGAAGAGCGAAGTTGATCAAGCTGGTGGCATAGACAACCGTAGCAGCCTGAGTCTCTGTATTGTCGAGCCCAAAGCCGATATAAGCCACAAAATCCTGGTTTATCACGACAGTGATCTCGAAGAGGTACAAGTGAAAACGATTCGTTTTATATGTGTTGTCAATCCCAATGCTCGGAGAACTTTTTCCACATCTCGATTGGCCATGGATATGTCCAAAATACTGCCTCAACGCGGTGCTCATCGTCGTAGTTGATCATGTGATGAAGCTGATCATCTTCTAAGATCTTTATCCAAGCCTGGGTTGGCGAAAGACCGACTAGGGCGAGATCTCGGATACGCTACCTATCATTGTAAATATCCTTGTCACGGAAGAAGGCAGGACTATCAAATCTCTCCCTCATCACGGCATCCATCTCACGAGCTGGAAGTGCATTTTGCTTGACTGTCTCTGACGCGGCGACGATGGACAGTATGCACCGATAGATGAAGAGTTCTTAGGTTTCATCTCAAGTTGCTTGTATGAATTATCGGCTGTATGGCCTGTCAGAAGCCGCAAGTTTTAATCTGCTTGCGTTTTTCGCGTACCAGATTGCCCAAGAACCACAGCTGTCAAAGCCGCTGACTGTGTGCGTCCAGTGACATGCATAGTAGGTCAACGTCTTGATTACTGATGGCCTCCTCTTCTTCTTGATCAAGCCGGGCCGCATGACCAATAGCAATAACCTCACCAAACAACAGTGGGGTCGCCCGATGCGTGATCGGGACGGGAGAACTATAAATGGTCACCAGCGCGGCCAATAATATTGCTTCGACTCTTCGACTTCGTCGGCGTGAGTCGAACCGAGATCGTAGGGACAGACTTGACGTCAGAAGATCGGGCCGTGTTATCTTCGCTTGCGTACGTGTTGCTTGAGAAGATCGTGCATCGGCGATAGAGTGCTTTGGCATGTTGATGGTGTGCGCATTTCGGGCAGATATATGTCAATGGCCATGTCTCAGTTATTAGAAGGATGGCTCGTGAGTCGTGACAGACCTACCTCCCTTGTAACTGTTGTCCAGTCGCCGCGGCAGGCGTCATATTGGGCAATATGTTTGAGGACACCGTACGTGGACCGGCGGCTGAAAGGTGATCGAGTTTTGTCGTAGTGGCGCACTTTGTGCATTACTTCGTTTGGCGTGCTGAGGCATGTCAGGCCTTATTAGGAGTCAGGAGTCAGGACGCAGAAGTTACCACTCTGGGACCCATTGACCAAGATCAAGTACGAAAGGGTCACCCACGGCACAACTTTCCTCCGAGGGTACGGCGGCGAGCTAAGTGCTCGTATATAGGTAGCTATCTCCACAAGTTCTTATCGGAAATAGAACAGGCGTCGCAACGTGCGTCGATTGACAGATGTGCTTTATATGGCGACATGATGAATCCATTGTGTGTGTGTGTATGTATGGTAGTCACTGGCGGGTGGCACTGTGCATACTACTGCCGATCATTGCCGCATTGTGGCATACTCCGTGCACGTGACGAAGTCTGCGCTGCTATGTATTCCCTCAGGCCATAGAGGGACCATGATCTGTCGTCTTGTTCTGCATGCAATTGCCCAATCGAAAAGTTTATGTCACTGGATCTAATATTCATATTCATCGGCATCATGAATAATTCGCTCTACAGAGTACTGATCAGCGCAACAGAAGAACGTCTTTTGCTGTCACTCATTGATCCACCTCAAGCCTCAAGAGGCAAGGGCCCTTGCCCCACTTCAAGTCCTCTAGCCTGTAGGTACATACCCAAAGTACCTAATCAAGGCCATAACTTTCAATCCCCCACCGCGACATTGCAGCTCCAAACTCAGCTTATCACGATCTCTCTGTGACCATGGTTCTTCAAGATCTTGGTCGTCGCATCAACGCGGCGGTCACTAATCTGACCAGAGACCAAAATGTTGACGAAAAGGTGAAGTACTGTCCGTCAGAGACGCCAAATAATTGCTTCCCAGACGACCTTTGCTAACGAATGTGCTTCTTCTTCAGGCGCTCGACAACATGCTCAAGGAAATCTGCGCCGCCCTCCTCGAAGCCGACGTCAATGTTCGACTTGTTATGCAACTACGAAAATCTATCAAGAGTGTTGTCAACTTCAAAGATCTTCCCCCAGCCGTCAATAAGAAGCGACTCATACAGAAAGCCGTTTTCGACGAACTCGTTAAACTCGTCGATCCTCACGCTGAGCCTTTCAAACCGAAGAAGGGAAAGCCCAGCGTCATCATGTTTGTTGGTCTACAAGGTGCAGGTAAAACAACTACGTGTACCAAGTTAGCCAGACACTATCAAACGAGGGGCTTTAAGTCGTGCCTCGTCTGCGCTGATACCTTTCGCGCGGGTGCTTTTGATCAGCTGAAACAGAACGCCACGAAAGCCAAGATTCCATACTACGGGTCTCTGACAGAAACAGATCCTGCTTCCGTCGCACGAGCTGGTGTAGAACAATTCAAGAAGGAGAAGTTTGACGTGATTATCGTCGACACCTCCGGTAGACACCGCCAAGAGTCAGCTTTATTCCAGGAGATGATAGATATCCAGACGGCCATCAGACCAGACGAAACCATCATGGTATTGGATGCTTCAATTGGTCAGCAAGCAGAGTCACAGGCCAAGGCTTTCAAGGATGCAGCTGGCTTTGGAGCAATCATCATCACCAAGACTGATGGACATGCACATGGTGGCGGTGCCATCTCTGCCGTCGCAGCGACGCACACACCCATAGTGTTCATTGGTACTGGTGAACATATGCTAGATCTAGAACGCTTTGCGCCTCAGCAGTTCGTACAAAAACTATTAGGCATGGGCGATATGGCCGGGCTCGTTGAGCACGTTCAAAGCTTGAATCTCAACCAAAAAGACACGATGAAGCACATCCAAGAGGGAATATTCACTGTTCGCGACTTGCGCGATCAATTATCGAATATCATGAAGATGGGCCCTTTGTCAAAAATGGCTGGCATGATTCCTGGGATGAGTAGTATGATGCAGGGAATGGATGACGAAGAAGGAAGCGCCAAACTAAAGCGCATGATCTATATATGTGACTCCATGACAGACAAAGAGCTCGACTCAGACGGCAAAATTCTGATAGAACAGCCGACCAGAATGACGCGGATAGCTCGCGGCTCGGGGACATCAGTCCGAGAGGTCGAAGATTTGTTGACGCAACAGCGCATGATGGCAGGCATGGCCAAAAGGATGGGCGGCAACATGAAAAACATGCAGCGCGCACAACAAGCAATGTCCGGTAACAATAAGGCCCAGCAAATGGCGGCCGTGCAAAAGCGACTGCAAAGCATGGGAGGAGGTGGAGGGGCTGGTGGCATGCCTGATATGGGTTCGCTCATGAAAATGCTAGGTGGCGGCGGCGGTGGTGGTGGTTTGCCTGGAGGCATAGATATGCAAGCAATGATGCGGCAGATGGGGATGGGTGGGAGCAGCATACCGGGCATGCCAGGTGCGTCTGGTGGCAGCGGTGGTCGAGGAAGAAGGTGAAATACTCAGGCGGCGAGATTACCACGCCATACGTATACTGATGCTCGTGCCCGAGCGTTATTCGACAAAGTCGATCATGAAGCTGATCGCGTCACAACAAGTCTTCGCCTGCACACCTCTCGACGGCGTTTAAGTTGACATGCTTTTTTTTTTGGTAATTGGGCTAGGCAGGTCATATTGTCTTCTATCAGCGCATCACGCCGCACGGAAACAACCCGTTGATTTCTTCTGCCGGAAATAATGAATTCTCCTTAATGAAATGGTATCAGGCTTGCAAGTCTTGCTTTTTGTTTGGCACAAGAAATCAGGCTGGTGGTGATGTGGTTGCGGCGCTCTAGGGGGGCATGTTGCCACTTCTTACCATGCAAATGTCGAATGACATGTGTTAGCTGAAGTGTGGCTGTAAATGTGTATTTGACTCGTAACGTGTGCGTTTATTAAAGGAATAAATATTAGAATGATGTAAGAGTCTGAAGGACGGGGAATGCTTTTCGTTGTGCCATACACCCAGCTACCGGCCACTGCATTCTCGTGCCACACATAGCAATTGCACACAATCTTTCCTTCCATGTGGAATCCCTTTCTTCAAATGACATCCTCACCATTACTAGGGAGTTGCAACGAACGCTTACTAATTTAAGCTTGAGGCCAACGACTCTGGAGCTGAAGCTATGCCTGCTCAGCAAGCATCCACAGAAGGAATGTCGCATACCAGACTGCCCCAGTCGACATTGGACTGGTTCAATGGTAACCTGATTATATATTGAGGAATAAGCCATTGCGTGCTGGCAGCCGCATCACGTGACGGCCGCACCGTCCGATTATGTACATAGTCTAGTTACCCACTTTCCCACAACTTGGGAAACTTAACTAGCTCTTCAGTCAAATATACACCCACCATGTGCCCCCAAATTGCTTAACATTATACTTCATTGCGATGATTGCGTCACCCTCGCCAACGCTTTTGAACTACCAAGAAAACTGGACTCATGACTAGCTGTGTCCTTGTATGCGATCGTGCTAGCGGCATAAAGTTGGGCTCAGAAAAACTGTAGCTTCTCTTCACAGCGAGCCTGGGGAAAACTTGGATGGCAAAAGGATTTGCCCACTGCCTCGCCAACGGGCAATCTGCCACGTCATCTCGCGGTGCACATACTCCTTTTTCTTCCGTCCACAACATCATCTCGGCATCTATAAAACGGAAGAGATATTTCCTAATCATGCGTGTATGAATACAAACCCATGATATGAGTTGGACAGTCAGACATCTCATTATGCGCGAGGTGGGGAGGGAAGGTCAGACCCAGGGGTCGCCGCCGATGCAAGATGTTTACCAACCTAAATCCGTAATAATATTTCAACGCTGGAAAAATCAACGGAACCTTGATGAAAACTCCCCAAAAAATGCCACTCGAAGAAACTTGCGACCTGGGAAATTTTGGGTGTGTTTGTTCAATTCAGAAGCGACCGCAGGATCACATACAAATTGCTTACCAACTGTCTGAAAGGTAAAATCTCGCAGAACATAGTGCACCAATTGCCCACGCCTGTTTGGATCACAAAAAAATATATCCAGAGCTGTTCAGTAAGGTAATATTCAGCGACTATCGTTTCTCGAAAGGTTGGAGAGAATCCAACTGATGGAGTTATGGCCGTTTGGGGATAGAATACAGACCCAGGTCGATGGGTGCACATCAAAGCCTTCATCAACGAACTGCAGGACCGCAACCTCAAACAATGCGTGTTGGAAAGTGTTGCTCAAATTACGTGTTCTGAAACTCCAGCTTGTTATTGCGGATGCATGTTGTTCATCGCGTTTCTTTTTTGCATTGACCTTTTTGGTCAATGTGATGTCAACAACGAAAATGTGACGCTCGATGGCCGGGTCTCAACGAAGAAAGTCAAAAGTAGGCAGGAATAGGGGTGGTGTAAATAACAACATTCTATTTTAATTTTAATGTTGAATAGGGTGGGTGGACAGTATTTGTCAGCTCTCAGGGGAATCGATAATGGGGAGCACGAATAGTCAACAAGTTTTTATTCTTCTAGTTGTTGAAGACTTTTCCTGTTGTTCATCTTTTGGAAAGAATAGGATGTGATCAAATTATATGCGTGGCGGTGGTGGGCCAGCCGATCGCATTTCATGCTCCGTTCGTGCAATCGGTCGTGACATCTCTACAAAACGTCCAGGAAACTGTCTTGAATGTGTGCGACTAAGTATTTTTGGATCTACAAAGTCTTTCTAAGCTTGAATGATGAATGGAATGCCAGTCTGTGACAAGGGCCAATGATCTGGCCCCTGGGGCTTGGAGCCGGAGTAATCCTCAATTCGTAACTGCAATCGGCTTTGGCTCTCAAAAGGATATCTGAAGGGTTTTGTTCTCTCTCCGAGCTTGGAGAGGCCCGATTTATCATTTATATATACATAGACCTCAGTAGTCAGGCTGCCATATCTGAGGTCCGCAATGCTCTCCTCTCTGCTTCCTGCAGAATGCTCCAAGTGGGCCAATGTGTTCATACGTGGGTATGTGCGGTTCGGAGATGTCTCCCATGCGACAGCAACTAAGCGTGTCCATAGATGATAGATCACACGTGTTCATCAATGACTTTGGAGAAAATGTCCACGGTGCGACAAGTGCGCCCAATTGTGGGTCAGTCCCAGTTTAGACATGTTGTGTATACGCCGCGTCTTCCTCTTTCTGCGGTACCTCACCAACACGCCCTTGAAGATTCCTGCCAGCCGCAAATTGGAAATTTTTGATGGACGGAATGAAAATGGGGGCTTCTTCAAACAGATATCTCATCTCCTCCAACGGTCGGTTGGCGGTTTCGGGAAGAAGACACCAGAAAAATAGAGCGTTTGTCATGTTGCATACCTAATACATCTTGTTAGAGAAATGAGGCAGGATGTTAAGTTTCGGAAATGTCTTGGCTCACAATGAAAAGAATGTACCACCTCCAGCCAATGCCAGACTTATCATCTAGGGCGACTGACGTAGTTTGACCGATCATGGTGTTGAACGCAAATGACGCCATTGTGGCTATAGAAACGCCCTTTGATCTCGTCTTCATATCAAAAATTTCGGCGGGAATGATCCACGAGAGGGGCCCACAGGTCGAGCTGAAAGAGAAGTTGTAAATCCAAGTCACGATAATGAAGCCCCATCCAGCTGCACCACCCCCAGAGCTCGTCGAACCGGGGGGAAACCTGGAGAGAAGGATGGTTGCAACGATGAAGGTAATACCGTTGAAAAAATTGCCCCCGATCAGAGGCCAACGTCGGCCTGTCTTGTCTATGAGCATCATACAACAAAACTGGCCGATGAGAGCGATCACGGATGATATCATCTGGTAACGGAGTGTTTCATCTCCGGTGATGCCAATCTTGGCAAAAATCCTGACTGAATAGTACTGAATCGCACTCACGCCGGTCATCTGAACAGAAACCTGAATTGCGACGGCAAGAAAAAGACGACGGAAGCAGGACTTGTCAGTAAAGAGCTCGGCATAACTCTTCGCAGAAGCTTCATGTTCAACAGCGAGGCGCTCGCTGATCTTATCAAACTCGGCACGAACCCATGCATTTTGGGTGTCTCCATGGGCATGTAGATTAGCAAGGGTCTGAATTCCGTCGTCGATTCGACCGTGGTCAATCAGCCAACGTGGAGACTCGGGGAAAAGCAAGATCAAAGCAGCAAGAATGACAGCAGGAACGATTTGAAGTCCAAGAGGAATGCGCCACTGTGCAGAGTTGTCGCTGGCAATACCCGTAAAGCAACCTAAGCGAAAATAGTTAGATTGTGGCCGAGAAGGAAGTTAGGAAGCATGAGAGGTACTCAGGGACCGATTTACCGTATCCAACTGCAGAAGCGATCAGAGCGCCGACGCCCAACATGAATTGCTGGAGAGCTGTGACTCGTCCGCGAATATCTGGATGGCACAGCTCTCCCTGGTAAACTGGAACAATCATGACAAGGAAGCCAACCCTGTTTTTTTTTGCGGTAATTAGCATTTAGATAGAAGTCTTTAATCAGTTACGGCAAGCACGAACCCAAGGCCAGCGAGGCATCTGCCGGCATAAAGATAATTGATATGGGAGGCACCGGTCTGGAGACTCCCGCCCAAGATAAAAATGAGGGCTCCGAGCATGATGGTCCATTTGCGACCAATACGGTCTCCAAGCTCACCAGCGAACATGGCGCCGAAAAAAGCGCCGCCGGTGAAGATTGACACCACTGCACCTCTGACCTCATCATCAGCAATGTTCTTTAACTCTTTTAGTCTTCTTCCGTCTCGACTCTCGCTCCATTGGACAACCTACATTTTATCTGAGTCATTCCCAAATTCTCGAAGAAAGTGCGGTGAAGAAATCACTTCCGCTATTACGCCAAGATCATAGCCATATAACAGCGAACCAAGGGAGGCGAACACGGAAACCAGGAACTGGTACCATCTTGGCGGGAGGGCCATGCTGAGTCTGGTAGGTTAGTTCTGGGCAAGCAAGCACAAGATGATAGCGTAACGTGGCAATGCATGGAGGATCAAAGTCCTCGGGCTGGTGACCGGGTACAAGATGCTTTTATGTCGCTTGACGTTGGGGTTGGCCAGCTGATATTTGTCGTGTTTGCATCACCTGCGCTCTCAGGCACTGGTCTAGCGGTCGGCTACTTGTTAGCGGCGCATATCCCTGCTCCCCCGTAAACTTTACCGAGCTTCCCCAGTCATCTGGCCGTCAGATACGCTAATACATAGCACTGAAGCGGCGGCAATTTTCTTAAAATCAGACTAATTGCAAAGCCTCGGAGGAACAAATCGGTTTCGTGCTTCTGCATCTTGAAAATGGACTGAGCCGCGCCAATCAGATTGCTGCCCGGAATGCGCTGCGGATGAAATGCCCAGAGGGCAACTTGGTTCTTGGATGGGCACCAGCCTCAAATAATTGTGGACTCCCCATCCTCCAGTGACATGCAATTACCATTATTGGCGCGGCTGCCCCGGAGTTGCAGGGACGTTCGGGGCCCGGTTTGAGTAAGTGAGTCTGGTGATGATGTTGCATGACAACTACGAGTTTTCAATTTTTTTCAACAGCAAGGATTTGCATTGCCTTGGCAATTGCTGCGTCTCCCTTATGCTCAAGTCTGGAGTGGCCCGGTCCTCCCCCAGATATGCGGATCACGCCTCCGTGCCCCAGCCTTCACCCTCAATCCCCATGAACTCCTATGTAATAAGCTTCCCAGATGCCTTCAATCCGTTAACACCCACACGCCGGGCCTCCAAGGCTTCAATGGCCGCGATTGGGCTAGACTTCACACGTCCTGCACTAGTCAAATTCTCAATTACAAGGCATCTTCGTCATGCGACAGTAGTGGCAGGAAGGCGGAGCGGGCGGATCGGTGTATAAAATGAATTGAACTTCCTACTTGGGAACATGCGTTTGTTGCTGACAGACAGGACATTGTGATAACATCTCGTTCGAGCTCATAGACACCATGTTTGTTTCTACTGCGCTTCGTTTGTTGCTTTTCTGCGGTTTCTCCTCCACCACCGTTGGCAACCCAGTAGAGCCACGAGCTACTGCAGACCATGCCGTCACTTTCCAATCAATCTATCACCCTCCTTCAAATTATCAGATTCCCAAGACACTTTATGGACGAAGCGTTCAACTGCAAGATGGCACTTTGCTCGCTACCTGGTTCGCTCACGCCTTACTGATGGACATCCTATGTCCCCCTAACTTCTCGCGATAGCTAACAAATGGTTTCAAGGGAAAATTACAGTCCTGAGCCGCCATTGGTCGACTTTCCAATTTATCGCAGCACCGACAAAGGCGCAACGTGGACACCCTTCTCCAAAGTGACGGACCAAGTCAACGGATGGGGCCTTCGCTACCAGCCATTCCTTTACGTTCTACCTCAGAGCATTGGCCAATTTCCAAAAGGCACTATTCTTCTTGCCGGCAACAGCATCCCGACAGATCTCAGCCAAACCAAGATTGACTTGTATGCCTCCAAGGATGCTGGACTCTCATGGTCTTTCGTGTCCAGTATTGCTCACGGAGGGCGCGCAGTGCCCAACAATGGCGAAACACCTGTCTGGGAACCATTTTTAATGGTATACAACAATCAACTCATTTGTTATTACTCTGATCAGCGCGACACCGCCTATGGCCAGAAGCTGGTTCACCAGACCTCATCGGATGCACTCAGCTGGGGCCCCGCCGTCAATGACGTAGTAGGGAAAAAATACGCCGAGCGTCCCGGCATGACCACCGTTGCGCGCCTGCCAAACGGAAGCTGGATCATGACCTTTGAGTACGGTGGCGGCCCCAACCCTGCGAATAGCGGCTTCTTCCCGATCTACTATCGCATAGCTAGCACCCCCTTGTCCTTCGCATCTGCCACCGACCAGATCCTCAGCGTCAATGGTAAAGTACCCACATCGTCTCCCTATGTGACGTGGTCTCCGTCGGGCGGTCCGAGCGGCACCATCATCGCGACCGCGGCCAGCGATGGGGGAATCTTCATCAATACCCGGCTTGGTGATGCCAAGTCTTGGGTATACTATGAAACACCACAGCCCGCAGCCTACTCACGGCAGGTTATGGTCATGGACAATCCGGATTATGTCTACATCATGAGCGCGGGGAATCTCAATCGAGACAACTGGGTCACGGACACTGTGATGAAGCTTCCAAATTTGCAGTAGGACTTATGTACACCTCACTTTGATAGACCATAATAATTAGTACCTACTTGACTGGCTGTCAGTTATGAACACTTCACTTGTATCTCTCATGGGCTGTAAAAAATCCTGCCGCCCGGTCACGCTGGCTTTCTACAACTAATAAAACGTTGAAATGCCTGCATTACAGAGTATTTGTCAAGCCCTAGTAGCATGTAATGAATTAAGAGGAGACATGTGAAAACTGTTGCGCATCTATTTCTCCAAGCCAAAGGAGAACTTGAGAAGGAGCATCGTGGTGTTGAGGACGGAGGTCACGGCCTACAGGTGCTTGCTAAGCAACCTGCAACCAGGCGAGGAAATGCCCACCCGGGTCTGCGGCCGGTGCGAGGGCAATTTCGACAGAAAAATGTACAGAACCAATGCATACGAATTATCAGCTAGCATCTAACTGTTAGGTACTACATTCTGTACCTGATCTGCATACATACCCCAGGCGACTGAACTAACAAGATCCAGACCAGAGATAAGTTGCGCACGTGGCACAATTCAAAAGCTCGTAACGTACAGAATATCCCGGCACTGATCCATATTCTCTGCTAGCAGCCGCAAGAAAGGTCACGTGTGCCATTGCTTAAAAAGAGTCTCAGGCTTGTCCTTGTACACATGCTCTGTGCTCTTTTTCACTCTGTATAGAATATGTATGTAGTTACACGATGACCTTGTGTGAATTTGATTTGATTTGATTTGATTGACGCCGGCAGTGGGGCTTTACGCGCCCCTCCGCAGAGCCTCCCTTGGGGCGAATGGGCGGTCTAGGGCTAGGTGCACTACTTACAAACACCTATCTAGATAGTACTAGTTAATCAAGAAAAATAAGAGAAAGTGAACCACTGCTGTCGCTGGTTACAGCAGCGTTGTCTAGTGTCATGGCCCGTAGCGGGCAGTAATTGTCGGGTCTCCTGTTGGGGGAGAGTGTCGCAGAAGGCGCGGTGCGCGACTTCGGAGTCAGGACCGAGACCCTCGATCGAAAAACAAAACCACAAAATTTCGACGAAAACAAGAATGTAGAAAGAACAGAAAAGCAACCACAAAAACCCCGACCATCTCCACCCCATCAAAACCCGGGTAGCCCGACATCCCCTACCCCCTGGGACAAATGTCCGTGAAAAACCGAGTCGCTTCGAAAAACCTGTGGAACGCTGATGGCGTCTCTAA
>SRPQ01000694.1:0-12011 GCA_018360075.1 Claviceps cyperi
TGATGGGCTGGTTTTTGGATGAAGCTAAATTGACGCGTCGCGACGAAAAGTGGAGGTGTTTTCGCGTTATTCACTTGGGCCCACTGTACGTGGGTAACCCTACTAGAGGGGTTTAGTTTAGTCAACCCCTGGTCTGGTATCAAAAGCTCCCCTTTCTTCTGTATACTCCGTAGCAGTTTACTTCTCCGCACCATCAAAAGTTTGCACCACCGCGCGCACGGACCCTAAGAGGCCGATACCGGCAATGCACACGTGATTCTCCAACTAGCCTTTCCAAGCTGCACAACGTTCTTACCGCCGTCGCACCGCCATCGCTGTTGTCACCGCCGTTACCGCCATCACAATGGAGTTCAACGAAGAGCACATTAAAGCGCTGCTGAAGGACCTCACGCCCTCACCGCCCTCACCGTCGCCGTGGCAGGCGGAGGGTATCACCATCGAAGACGACGCTGCGCCGGCGGACCTCATCACCATTGATGATGACACTGAATCGGACTGCGACCTACAGCAGAAGGAGGTCAATCTGGAGGATATTGATAAGATGAAGGTCGAAGAAGACGATTCTGACAGCGAAGACGAGGGCTCTCTCGGCCAGCCAGCCCTTCCACAACAGCAGACGTTTGCCTCGCTCGGAGCGCTGGAGTCTTATCTACACGACTTCGCCGTGCCGCTTGGTTTCGACGTCGCTCGGTCGAAGTGGTATGGCAGGAAGAACGAGGCCACTGGCAAGATGTCTAGGCTGTACTTCCGCTGCTGTCGTGGTCGTAAGTAAGATAGCCGGCGCAAGGCAGATTCACGGCGCCACACAATCAAGACTGAGTGCAAGTGGAAGGTGCCGCAGTAGCGTCTGATCCTTCTGACTTAACCGGCCATTTCGAACTCCGTCTCAGCCAGACGATGATTCATAATCACGGACCGAGTAACTATTGCCCTCGTCGGACACCGCCAGCGCAGTCGAAAGAGTCATGAAGTCTTGGTGGCTGAGCTGTCCGACGCTGGCAACCCTGCGCGTGTTCTTAACCTGTTCATCAAGCGCGGGCATAGTGTCATCATGAAGAGCAAGGACATTTACAATCTCCTCTGGCGCCTCCAGCATGACGTCGAAGAGGATACCGGCCGCCTCAAATGAATGAGCTGCGTGCATCCACAGAGCCTCAAAGACTTTCTGAAGGCGCCGGACGTCTGGAATGGTAGTGAGGAGGGAGAGAGGTATTTAGTCTTCACATTGAGGAGTAAGCCATGCTCGTGCTGGCAGCCGCATCACGTGACGACCGCACCATCCGATTATGTACACTTTGGCAAGAGGGTGTTGAATCTGCTACATATAAACACGTGTAATTAGTATTAAGCAATTTGGGGGCAAATGGTGGGCGTATATTTGACTGAAGAGCTAAGTTTCCCAACTTGTGGGAAAGTGGGAATACTATCATGAAACAATCTAAGAGCGTGCCATTGCCGCTGAGAACGCTGCAGCCAATGAGACCCCTCGTTGATCCACCTTCGCTGTTCTGGCCGCGATCTCGGCCTCTGGGAGTCCGTGCGCGCCATGGTGCAAACTTTTGATGGTGGGTGTGGAGAAGTAACGCCACATCGTCACACTTGGGAGCCTCAAACACCCGGCGGTGTCTATCAACTCGTCAACCGACCATCTACACGTATCATCCTTGCCCCGGCTTGAGATATACGGATTGTACGCAGATTCCACTGCATTGCTTCTCAAGGTTTACTTTTGCATTGACGCCCCAAATTAGACCATATATGGCCAAGCTCTCCCTGTATTGATAGGTACTCGAGGCTCCTAAAATGCCGAACGGCGGTAGAAAGAATACGCCTGCGTAGTGGGTGAAGCTATGTAAGAAAAACTACTCCGTAGAGAACAACTAGGCGTTCAGCATTACGCGCGAAATATTGAAAGGTTGCGAGTGAAGCACTACGCGACACGACAAGGGCACCCATAGCGGCGGAGAACAAATGTGGCCAGTTCAGAAAGACCCTCGCGCAGACATACCTACCTATGGGCGGCGTCCGGCGTTATAATCAAGCACTTGCCGTTCCTAATGAGACGGACGGATGCACCCACGCTCTCCCGTTAAGACACAACACGCGACGGCAAGCTAGGATACGCTACTATAGCACAAGGTATTCCTTCTTACTAGATATGGAAGGCACAGTAATTGTTAAGCCAAGGCTTAAGCAAGCATATATGGACTGTAAATTTTTACCTACGAGAACGACTGGAACATAATTGCGACCTAGATTAGTCTTGGAAGCGTGAGTTCACATTCACCTGCCGCCAAGTAATACAGGAACCCGTGATGCAAGGGAGAACCGCTGCCATGTAATATCAAAACCTGGGTATATGATAGGCCGTATGCCCTGCGTATAAAAGCTTATTGCTGAACATGCATGCAAAAATCTTTATTTCCAGAAATCTCATCACGCTCATGCTGCGAGAAACGCCATCATCAATCATCACCATGGTTGAAATAGAAAGAACAAAAAAAGAGCACCAGTTCCCAGACTCCCGCTACCATGCACGAGCAATCAGAAAAATAGCCAAGCGAAAGCAATCAGAATCGTGTGTCAGTTTCATCACTCCCTTGCTCGCATCATGTTGACACAGCATACGTCATGGACCGTGTGACAGCTTACAATTTATTTCGTGAACGGAACTTGTCGCCTCTTTGAAGCTTGATGCTGCTGATTTTTGCTACCACCTGGACCGCTCAGGACGGAATATACAGACCAGGGCTCGATAAACCCTTGGAAGATAGAAATCCAGACATCTGTCGTTTAAGAAACCAGAATTTTTTTTGCGAAAGTGGGCTGTACGTAAGGGATCTACCCCTGGCTTGACTCCTCGGAACCAGCGTCGTAGTCACGAATCAAAAATCGAAGAGGATGTCGGCGTGCTCCGCCGGCTGAATGATTTCCGACCGAAGCCCAACTTCTCGCCCACTTTCTTCCAGCCTTTATTATGAGCAGCCATGGCTCTCTGAAGGCCGCCGGGTGAGGAGTTGAAAGTGTATTCGGTCGGAGGAGTGGTCGGAGGGGTCATTGACTCCACTGAGAAGGCCGAAGGCAAATGACTGTCGCTGCCGTCACTGTAGACCTCGGATTCTGCCGAGACGGACATGGCGACGGAACGTCTTGGCTGACGGGAGAGATGATTGGTGTGTCGGAACTGACGACGGTGTTGCTGGCGGTGGCCACCGTTGTGGCAGTTGGCTTGTTGGAGGGGCGCAACAGATTGCAAGAATGGCACCAGCAAAGAATCATTCATCAGCTCATAGATGATACGCCCGGCTCCATCTAGCTCGTCAGGATGTGGAGGATAGGGACCGCTTGGTAGATTCAGCAAGCGATCTCTGACCTGGGCCGGAAGATTCACTTCCCGAGGCGCACAGGGGACAATGTAGACCTGCATTAGCTTATTCCACCACTCCCAGACGTGGGCGGCCGCGCTGCTCCTTGGTGACGCAGACCCCTCGAAGAAGAGCTGATTGTGAAAGGCAGCGTATCGTTGTGAGTCGAGCGTGAATTCCAGCGTCTCCATGCAGTGATTTTGTGACAGATAGGCCATGAACGCGCTGAGTGTCCAGGGAGGTGGAGATACGTCGAGCAAGATGTCAGTCAGCGTCGGAGGGCATGATGCCATAGTCGAGGGTGTAGACGGCGATGGCGACGGCGACGGAGGAAGGTGATTGGCGCTGCTGCGGCGAGAAGAAGATAAACTTGAGGGCAAATATTCTTGAAATGCCGACAGCGGTCGTGACGTTCGTCCTTGTTGGTTAGGTATAGTGAGGTAGACTGGAGAAGGTCTGCGTGACCTAGATTTGGCCATGTCTACGGAGTACAAACAAGTCGAGATGGGCCAATGCACCGCAGCAACTGGCCCGTTCCCAAGAGCGTGGTGTATTGCTAGCGGCGCAAAGTTGAAATATGGTCTGTGCAAGTCGTGAACGACACAATCATACGTCAAGGTCGGATGAAGAGGAGACGCTCGGCGGGAACCTCACGAGTCTTCGGCAAAAGTGGCCCGGTTGCCCAGTCTCACAAGAACAGTAGCATCTGTCATGCAGAGTGGGTCCCAGAAAGAATAGGATAGGCAGATGCTCTACGCAAGGCCTGATGTTGAAAGTCTCGATCTACCGAGAAGACCAATGCCTGCGTTGGTACGATATCTCGCGGGGTGGAGAACCCTGGGCGACTGAGACGACTTGACGCAATATTGCGCTCGTGCAGGAGAGGACGGGAAAAGGGCCGCCTGGCGGAGGGCTCCTCAAAGGGCGGCAGAAGGTTGTCGTCCTACAACCGAGAGAGTTTCCAAACTGAGCAAAGGAAGCAAGCGCAAAGTGCTCAGGGTAATTGTGAAGACGGTACGGTACATATGTACATTGTACGGAGTATGTGACCACTGGTTACGAAGAGCTGTTGTAACTTGTGTTTCGGAGGGCGGGAAGGAGAGGGTTTATTAATAATAAACGGCAGCGAGGAGACCGGGCCGGGGGAGCGGCGTGGCAGTGGAATCGGAGATGGCGAGAGCACCGAATGGGGAAGGCAGGGATCAGACTCTGGCGCATGGCTCTGGTGCTCGGGCGGGTACAACACCGTACAAGGAAGGCCCTTGATGATGCGATAGTTTGATTGACGCCGGCAAGTAGGCGGTCTAAGGCTAGGTGCACTACATACAACATCTATCTAGTATTAATCAAGAAAAATAAGAGAAAGTGAACCACTGCTGTCGCCGGTTACAGCAGCGTTGTCTAGTGTCATGGCCCGTAGCGGACAGTAATTGTCTGATCTCCTGTTGGGAGAGAATGTCGCAGAAGGCGCCAGTGCGCGAAATGGATGTATGTACCTGTCGTATCGGGAGGCTTTCATCATCCTTCTTCTAACTAGGTACATAATGTAATTGTCCTTTCCCCGGGAGACATTATTCCACACGCTCATAACTCGCGCAATTACAGCAGCAGTGTCCTGTACTTCCTTGCTATTATGCACGACTCTGTCTAGATAGGTTTAGTCCTAGCCTAAGTCCGCCATAAACGCCCTTCGGGAGGCAGCGGTGGGTCGCTCTGCGCCCCCCCCCCACGGCGAAAAATGACACTACATACATAACTCGCGCAATTGATCTGCTCATAGCCCAAAGCGGTTAGAGCGCTGAAGCCACCCCTACTAGCGCCGTGTCCGTACTTCGCTGGCTCCCACACCTCATGAGATACTTTCGTGTTGGAAAATCAAAACACAGATTTCGGCACCGTGGCTTCCTACCATCATCTGTCGATCATCAGCTTCACGACCTGGCTTTTGAAGCTATACAAACACCCTCTTTGCTTTTTCAATTTCTCGACTTGAAGACGAGCTCCCCATCTACGTCATCATCGCAGCGACCTTCGCGTGCGACTCAGGCTTTGGATTTCCAAGCAACATATCGAGCACACCTAGATCAGATTGAGAAATTACGCGCGGAAAACGAGGCAATGCGCAAGCAATTAGCCAAACTACAGTCCTCTGTCGAGATTCAGACCGAAATACATTCGCCTTCCGCGATTGAGAATGCACTACCCAAGCAAGCCGTCGTCCCTTTACAGTCATCGAGCGCTCATCTTGACGCGTCATACAGCCCAGCGCGGCCTGCCTCCTGGACTCCGTCTGAAGATGAAGATTCCGATAGCTCTGTCAGTCGCCTGCTGCGCCAGGAGGCCAACGGCGATCTCGACAGCGTTCCGGGCGCTGAAGATGAGCTCGAACGCGCACCTCGTCGCCCCCGCCGGCCGCGCGTATCAGAGTACAAATCGCGTCGCCGCAACCACGGTGAGCTCCGCGAGTTGGTCGAGGGCGTTGATTACGACTTGACAGACCTCCATGAGCCATACCTGCGCGTATGTGATCATCCGCCACCGCCAGAACTGGTAATATTAGATAAAAACACGGCCAACATGGCTCTTAAACTCACAGAAGTTCCTGATTACTCTTCAATCCTTTCATTGGGCTATAACAACTTAAACATTCAATTGTCATCGTTGAGCCTATGGGCGCGCAGCTACCGCATTCCGCCACCAGATTACAATTACAATACCTACGGTAGTCACTCTACGGAGTACATAGTCTCTAATTCTATCTACGTCTCCAGGCGAAAGTATGTATCTTGTGAGGTGTGGGAGCCAGCGAAGTGCCTACACGGCGCTAGCAGGGGTAGCTGCAGCCCTCTAATCGCTTTGGGTTATGGGCAGGTCAATCGCGTCAATTATGAGCGTGTTGAATAATGTTTCCCGGGGACGTTAAGGTCTCCCGCAACGTAGCACTACCCACGGCATTTCATGTTCATGGGGGCGTGTCCATCATCACCTACTGATTCGTCACATATGTAATAGCACGTTTGTCTTTGGCATCTACCAGCAATTCTAAATATACAAATGGGGATACTGATACTCCTTGGAAACACGCCCCGTTGTGCCAATTCTCACTCTTCTCCCTCTTAGACCCTGTATCCAATCCTTCAACAGTGTCCTTTCCCAGACACTTTCCAACTTGCAATCTGTGGATATTCCAATTCCATTTGTCATAATCATTACGAGACACCTTTCATCCGACTTAAAGTTGATGCAACTGTCCCTCCAATGTCTCGTTAGCCGACCAATGTATGAATCAACCAAACCCATGCCACGCCCCGCTAATATATGTTGGTGAAACGACAAAAGCGAATTTGAAAAACACAAGCCCAGTACAACCAACACATGATCCCAAAACAAAGTTTTGTTCAATAACGACGGAGATCAAACTCTCCCTTGAAACCTCCATTCAGCAACATGGATGCGATTCGGAGTCGCTGACGGGGCATGTCTTCTGCGACGTAACTGTCGATAGGATTGAGGCCCAAAGCGACACACATGCCATTCGTGATGGTATGCACACCGCAGTCATGTCCGTTTGTTTGCATAGGAGCCTCATGCAGCATGACTTCCCATTCGCTGTCGACAAATTGATCATCCATCAAGTCTTTCAGCCACGCGAGACCTACGTTGATATATTTCTGCGATCCTGTGGCACTCATGGAATCAATGTGTGCTATGGTCCTTTTGCTTGGCCGAATGACCAAGAGGGTCCAATGTGAGTGCTCGCAAATGGGAAGCAAAATGGTGTCGACATCGAGCAGATTCTCCTTATCTACTCCATAGCGACGAAGCGTTCTCTGAGTTCGGGTGACACCTTGTTCCTGCAAACGCTTAAAGAAGAAAGAGGACATGGCAAGACATTTGCGCGTGCCCTTTTTGGTATCCTTAATGCCGGCAGCCAAGTTGATGAACTGATCCAGCCAATTGAAAGATCCGTTAACAATTTCATCATTGAGCCATTCCATGGGTGGAACAACCTTGGCGAAGTCGTGTCGCCTCAGTTCAACACCTTCTGCCGTGGTGGCCAAAGTAGTTGAAGCATTTGAGCGCAGCGTCGCATGGGCTCGTGATAGCCAATCCGAGCTGAGTGGTGCTACGAGCGGCTGGTCTGGAATTCGTAGACCGCCAGTTCTGGCAAGTCTTTCTTCCCGTTCTTTGCGGATCTGCTGCTCAGCAAGTCTATTGGCTTCTTCAGCAGCCTTTCGGGCGGCCCTCTCTTTCTTCACTTCGATTCCCGCCTTCGTGTCGTCACTGATAACGAGTGATCGAAGCGAGGGTAAGGCCAATATCTTCTCGATAGTAGCAGATGAAGTGATCCCGATAGTTTTGCGCTTCGGAAGCGGAATTCCAAATCTACCCCCTGGAAGCATGTATTTGAAATCAGCAGCAACAGATTTGAATTCTGGAGACCCAGGTTCTCTGGAATCAAGCTCCTTCTGAGCTTCAGACCTAATTATTTCTTCTTCTGTAGTAAGTTTTCTGGGCACATCCAGACCTAGGTGACCCCGCTGCCTCGGGGAAAAGGTACTTTCAGTGAAGCGCACGGATTTCGGAGCGAGTTGCATCGTGAGACGTTTGGGCACCTTGCGATCTTTCAATATCGATTTTACAGCCCGGATCTCATGGCCTTGAAGAGGTTGTTTTGCCACGAAGTCAGTGATGTATGATTCTTTAATGGACTCATAAGTATCATCTCGACCATGAAATTTGGCTTTGAAGCCCGCGGATGTAAGATGAGCTACTTCATCGGCAAGAAGCTGGGCTCGCAAATACGCGGTTTTGGTCCGTTCCAACCTTTTGATGTGCGGTGGTGGGGTCGACGGTGAGATTGTACGCGACAAATCAGGTTCACCAACAGGAGTCTCCTTAGTCGCGTTAGATGGCTCTGATGCTCTAGGATTCTCCTGAGGATAAGTCCCAGGAACCTCATCGAGCCGCCAGGTTCCCAAATGCGACGGGAGGAACTGTTCAACCAACTTTCGATGAAAGTGGTTGTACTTGACGAAGCTGGGAAAGATGATATTGTATGCCATTGCTGCCATATCCAAGGCAACAGCTCCAATGATGTCAACAGGTAAGGTGTAGTCATCCAGCTGATTGCCCTCATCCAGAAGGTCACGTAAGACGGGCACCAGTGCAGGGGCTGACGTCAGATTTTTGGTACGATTGACCGTCTCCTGCATCTTTGTTGTGAGAGTATATTGAAAGTCTCGCGGGACAACTGGGTGTTGGTCCTTGACTTTGATGAATGTGCTAATTTCATAGACACCATCCAAAAAACCGAACATGTCCTGGCAGAAAAGCAGATACAAGGAAGATAGATCATATCCATCCTGACCGGACTCAAGTTTTCTGAAGTCGCCATCGTCGTTTGCCAAAACTGATAATAGTGGCCAGAGAATCTTGTTGACCTGTGAGCGTGACGGGCAATTGCGCACAACATCACAAGATCTTTGAAAACAGTCCCGCAACTGGTGGTATCGCGAGATGAGCACGTTGAGCCCATCTCTGTCCAACCACTCGAAGTCGGAGTCGGCTAATGCGATTCTGCGTCGTTTGGATGCAACATGAAGCTCCGTTGATAGACGGATGGGGGCATATGACCTTATCTCAAATACAGCAGAAGGCTGATTGTACACTGCGATGGGGATTAGGATTGGCTGTCACAACAGACTACTTACGATTGGGAGAGAATTCCCAGTGGATAGGAGAAGATGGAATTGACGTACGGTAACGACGGAATCTATCCCCCAGATCTGACAAACATGAGATGATATTGGTCATCATCCCGGTGACGCCCCTGGACAGAGTCCGTAAGTCGACCATATGTTCCTGCCAATAACTGTCAGTCTACCATGGACCAACGACAAGCAAAGACTTTCCACATACCTTTTTTCTGTTTTGATATTCAACCTCGGAATCTGAAGTAATGGGGCTGCGAGATATGGTGATACAAGATGAGTGACTCTCGTCCTGGGTACAGTGCAATGCAGCAACCAGATCAATCTCGGTATCTTCTGCGTGGCGCTTTTTTGTGCAAATTCCATTGAACTCAACAAAAAGAGGCACATTATTCGGAATAGGACGGAGAGGTGCAGATTTTATGGCACTCGAGATTGCTTGCCGTCGTGGTGGATCCCTGAGGCGCAAGGAGCGCACGGAGCGCACGGAGCGCAAGACGTTGTCGATATCGGCTTGTCTCTGGTCGGTGGCCTTAAGTCTTGGATATACCGTATCGATGAGAAAAGTTTGATTCGGAAATGCTCTCGAGCTCGGCCTTTGACTCGGGTCTTGAGATGGTAAGTTACAGACCCGAGGAATGATTCGTCTCCTGAGTTTAGGAAAACTTGGGAGCCACGGGCGCCTGGGGTTGCGTGGTCGGTTAGCGCATCTGATAAGTCGGCCTTGGCCTGTAAAAGTGACTGGAGCACGATCGAAAGGTCTCTGAGGTCCGGGAATCTCCCTTCCATCGACCAGGCGAGATGCAGTAACATCTTCAGAGGCTTTAGAGCTTCGAGAAATGGAAGTCTCTGGGATCGATTCAACCGCAGCAACGAATACCAGGTCTGAACTGGCATCGTCAATGCGGTCCGCCTGATCACCAGAACGTTCGGTTTCAAGACCCTCTAGATTGATCCCTGTGCCTCTGCCAATAGAAGAGCTCTGGCCCTCAAATTCGCAACTGCCCGAGACAGGCTCCAAAGTTGAGTAGATGTAATGCAGCAAACGCCGCAAAGCAAGGAAAGAATAGACAACTAAAGCAAAAAGCCAACGCAAGAGGAGCTCCGGCGTCATCTTGCCAAGATGATCGTGACTACCAAAGCAGACGGATGAGACAAAAGAAGTGATAGTCGTCAAGAACCTGGACTGCAAGAACAACAGATGGTCTTTTTTTGCAGATGGCAGGTCAAGTCAAGTCGTGAATCGTTACAACTGAGTGGAAGGAAATCAATAAAGCAGGTGCAAAACGCAATGGTATGCAAGAGAACCGAAAGCAGGTGCAAGCAAAGATGAAAAAGTGATTTGTTCTTACTGTATCTGTTTTGCAAACTGACAGAAGCTGATGAGAGGAGAAAGAAAGAGGGAAGTTGAGGGGCGCGAACGCGTTAATGTAGCTTTCGTCGCGGTCAAGTCAACGCGCGCATTGTTCGTATTGTTGTCAACTTCGGTTAGTGCAAGAGCGGAACCGACACACAATGAGGAAGGAGCGGCCGCGAGGAAGGAGCGGCTGGGTGAGTGGCCGCTAGCAGGAAGGCGCTCGAGCTCACTGGAGAAGACGCTATTGCGGATGGTTGGCGATGCGACTTTGTTGAGCTTAGTGGAGTTTTCGGGGAGTTCAGGTGGCAGAATCTCGGAAGCAATTTCTCCAGGGTGTCTTTGCTCAGCAGTCCCACATCGAGCTCTTGATTCGACCATGGCCACACGTAACCTCACAAACTTGAAACATATTGAGGAGTAAGAGTGCTGGCAGCCGCATCACGTGACGGCCGCACTATCCGATTGTGTACATAGTATTCCCACTTTCCCACAAGTTGGGAAAATTAGCTCTTCAGTCAAATATACACCCACCAGGTGCCCCCAAATTGCTTAATAGATAGTACGATTTTACAACTGCCTTGTGCACACAACGCGCAGTTGAAACGTGGCAATGCTCGAGGATCATGACTTGGAATTCGCATTTCTCAGTGGGTAATGAAGATCAGATAAGCAAAGGCATTCATGCAATAGAAGAGAGAGTGTATTTGAAGATGGCTAACTGGGAAGGAAATAAAATAGGGCGTTGAGGCCGTACGAGCATTTGGATGAGCCTAAGCCGATCATCCTCGCCCCTGAGTGTTCGGGATGACTTCCTCAGACTCGCTCACGGTGGTCAGTGGCGAGCGAGTCCAAGAGTCCACGAGTCCACGAGCCACCGAGCCACCTCGTGACGCCTTTCTGCAACCTTTCGAAGCTCGGAGAGCCTCTCCTTCCCCTCTTTTTGCATCGCAATTCGCAGGCATGACACTCGGACGGAGGAGCCTGCCGCTAATACGCGTCTGCGGCCGCCGACGCCCGGCAAAGTTACCGTCAAGGCCTATCCTGTAGAGAAGGAAGAGACTCGTCAGACTCTGTAGCTGCGTCGATGCCTGGGTCTTGCTCTCGATCGGCGGCAGTGCTGATGATGATGTCCGACTTGACTGCCTGTCACCAGCAGGATGGTATAGGACTTTTTTCTCTAACCCCTGGACCCTCGAGGCCGGTCGCGGAGGCTTGTGACGTCCTCGGAATCTCCAATGAGAAGAAGTGAGTTCCAGCAATCCTAGAAATCGTCAGTGTTATTAAGAGCGAGATCACGGCGTGTTTTCCCTCTTACCAAGGGCCTTCTCAACACCAGCGGTGAAAAAACTGCCTCATCTGTAGCTTCTCATGTCGTGCAGTGACGCCGGCGATGTGATGGCGAATGGGTGACCGTATTTCTGTGCGATGGTATTCCGACAGCGCGGAAGAGGCTTGTATCGCGATAGCATCGGGCGGATGCGACGTTGTGTTCTCGTTAGGGATGGGATTTACAATTTACACGTAAATTACAAATTGTGTAAATTACGCGTAAATTACGCTGTAAATTATCCGTCC
>SRPQ01000695.1:0-12004 GCA_018360075.1 Claviceps cyperi
AACGTCGCCCGCGCCGTCTGGTTAAACTTGTCCCCAACTTTGCTGATATAAGCTTCGTGACTGAGATACACCTTGCGGTTTTCCCTATCACGGAACAACAAAATTCTCAATACCTTCGAGGCCCTTCACCTCGCCGATGTTTTCGACTATGGCTGGCTCTGTGGTAAAGGACGTTCCACTGAACGATCCAGTTGTCGAAACTGGTGTTAGCGCGCTTGGCCTCCTCAAGATGCTGATTGTACCTTTTGAGGATGCCTGTCTTAATGTTCGTAGTATTAGGAGCGAACTTGTCACGCAGGTACACCACGATTTCTCGGACAGAAATATCGTCTGTTTCGTCCGCGTCGTCATCAGCTGGGCTTCGGTCCAACTTATTTCGAATATCCCTAATGGTGATCATGTGCACACTCGGGTCGACGGTGGTGGCGATCCATCGTCGAACCGTGTGCAACCGACTTTGCTTGACCTTGACGTTTTCCCTTTTCACCCTGAACTCATTGTAGTAGTGGTCCAGTGCTGTTTTTCTAGTGGGTTCTTCGTCGGTCATTTTGTCCTTGGTGTTGGCACAGAAAGTATCAAAGCATTGGTCCGCGGTCATCATGGCTGGAGGAAGGAAAAAGTCATTTTCGTTTGTCGACCCAATTTTCGGATCAACCTTGTGCCAAACCAACTGGCTTTCGCAGAAAGTCTGCAAAGTGTAGTACCACTCACCCCATTGGCTCACGCTCGAAAGCTGGAACGACAGGGTGGGGAAATTTTCGGTATTGGACGTTGACCTGTCCATTTTGGCGATCGAGGACTCTTAGACGATAGAAGAAAGAAGTTGGACACACACGTCCAAAGATGAATATGTTTTGTGAATACAGGTACAAGAACTTACAGGGGAGTCTAGTATAGATAGACTTCCTCCCGGGCTCATAACTTTCGCACAAAACTGTGATTATATTCTATTCTGTACCAAGCCCTCTACAGGTGGGAATGGTCGAGTATTTCTAGTTACAATCGGGTCCATTCCACCATAATCAGCATGATTCTCTAATTTCCTTTGGAAACTTAAGTGGATCTCATGATGTGCTTGCTCCGACATATCATCCGAGCCCCACACCTTTAGGATGGATGCACCATAATCCTTACATGTATGTAATCTGTACCCTTACACCATGGCTAAATGCAACAAGGGTTCTCAATTGAAACGAGGTGGCGGCTTTTGCAGGCGTCGTGGTGTTGGTTCAACTTGATTGCAGGCAGTCCGAGATGTTGTGTCGGCGGCAGAAACCTCAATTTGCAAACAGCCTAGCCTAAAGCTCGTCGGGGACCGATTGGCATGGAGCTGCAGTGCGATCCATTGTATCCGGGGGGTCGTGAAGCACAGAGCAAAGCGATCCTGTCGGGCCGTAGGGTCACACAAATAGCAATGCATGCATTAGCAAAGTGTGCGGCTCTCACGTCGGCTCGTACAATACATGAACTGTAAGTGTGAAGCAGTGCGATATGACACGACCAGCACGGCGATATGTAGACTCTTGGATTCATCTCATCATCTCAAGCGGTTTTATTGTCGTCCTTCTTCGCCTTGATTCATCGATTCAACCCCCCCCGCCCCTTTTTCCACTGTTACGTCTCACGAAATCCTTTTTTCATATTCGTCAACATGCTTTCATAGGTCCATTATCCATTCAGCGACATCATCACGCCTCATTCACCCACAGAGACGCCATTCCCATCCCCGTGCCCACACACATGGATGTCAGTAAGACCTTCTTGTCCGTCCGGCGCAGCTCGCTCAGCCCCGTGACTATTTGCCTCGCGCCGGTGGTACCAAGCGGGTGGCCCAGAGCAATGGCGCCGCCGCGCGGGTTCATGGTGCTCCAGTCGAGCTGCAGCTTATCGCGACAGTAGACTGCCATGGTGGCAAAGGCCTCGTTGAGCTCCACGACGTCGATATCCGCGAGCGACAAGCCATGCTGAGAGAGAAGCTTGGGGATAACGATACTGGGCCCGATCCCCATGATACGAGGAGGCAGGCCGGCGACCGTGGCACCAATGTATTTCGCGAGAATGGGTTGATTGAGCCGTGTAGCTGTAGAGCGCTTCATGAGGAGCAGAGCGGAGGCTACACGAAAGAAGCAGAAGAGGAGAGCCGGGTCAACAGGTTTTCATAGGTACATACACCAATCGCCGATTCAGACAAGGGATGTGAATGAAGTACGTACCTCCATCAGTGACCTGACTGGCATTCCCCCCCGTGGTCAAGCTGCCCCATTGCGGAAATGCGGGCCGAACCTTGCCCAGTCCCTCAGCCGTGGTCCCCGGCCGGACGCCCTCATCCCGAGTCAGAGTCACCTCCTTGGTCTCTCCATCCGGGCCCTTGACCTTTGTGGTAATAGGCACAATCTCATCATCAAACCAACCCGCCTTCTGCGCAGCCTCGGCGCGTCGGAAACTCTCCGCGGCGTACTTATCCAGCTCGTCCCGGCAAATGCGGAAATCGCGCCCTACATTCTCGCTCGTCCACCCCATGGGCTGTATGCAGTCCTCGGCTTCCTGGCTCGCGGCCAGAACCTGCAAGTCAAATTCGTCGGCAGGCTGCGGGGCGGACATGCTCTCCGCGCCGCCGGCGATGCCAATCTCGATGGAGCCCTCGGAGATAGCGCGAGCGATGTCGGCAATGGCCTGTAGGCCTGAGGAGCAGAAGCGGTTGACGGTGCTGGCAGCGGCAGTGTTGGGGAAACCAGCGGCGAGGGAGGCGACGCGGAGCTTGTATGGGGCGTTGACATCGCGAACCTAGGTGAGGCAATTTGGGTGTTGTCAGATGGTATAGTCATGCAGTTTATTTTGGGGAAGAAGGGCTCAAGACGAAGAATATGAAGAAGAAATAGAAAGAATGGAAGAAAAAAGGAAATGAATTACATTTCCAAAGCACACGTCCTCCACGAGAGCGGGATCCAAAGTGGTGCGCTCCCGCAGTTGCTTCAGCAGCGCATACATGAGGAACTCGAGGCTCGTGTCCTTGAAGCCGCCCTTGCCAGCCTTTGTGAGCGGCGTGCGAACCGCCAAGGTGACGACGATATCATCTTGGTTCTTGGATTGTCTATGTACGACAAAAATACACAATTCAAGCGCTGCGTCAGTTCAATTGATGCCAAGAGCGTTTGAAATTGTGTAGTCCCGATGCCAAAGCCGAGGAACAGTGCCAAGACACGGAGCTAAACGGAGAGGAATTTTGGCGGGTGCTTACAGCTGATGCAGCGACGACGATGATGACCCGGGAGTCATGTGCTTGACAAGAGAGGCGATTCGTTCAGCGGCCATGGCGACGGCAAGATTTTGAGTAATGGGTCAGGAAAAGGGACGCAAAAAATCGAGATTGAATGCTTTCGCCTCGTCACGAGTCGGCACCATGGGCTGCTGCGTTTACCGGCTTGTCGGATAACGGAGTATTAACTAGGCCGCAGACGGATGATGACGATGATGGATCTGTAAGTACTTGTGTACTTCTGTACTCCGTAGACTGTTCAGACTCAGGGAGTCAGGGAAGGGAACGGTGGACCTTATTCCCGAGCTCAGGTAGCCAATCATAGTCGCTGCTGTATGCGGCAGCGACTCGCCCCGCTGTGGCGGAATCATAGCCCCTGTAGATAGACTGTGTGGGCCTGTGCAGTTTCGCGTTAAGGTGTGAAGAGTTGACGTATTGTCGCGTGCTTTTGTACGATTTTGTGTCTTGTTGCTGGCGTATGACGTATGGTATATGGCAGACGACGGGTGTCGTTTTCCCTTTTTTCGCTTGAATCCGCCCGTTCAATACATTAGGTTTAGGTACAACTTTAAAGTGCTTGATACATATGCATGTATTTGAAATATTGTAGTCGAAGCGACGCCCTTGTTGGGCACTGGAGTCGATTTTTTTTCTCGTCTTGATTTGCTCATTTTTCATTTCATCTCATCCTCTTGATCCTGTTTTCTCTCTCAAGGATATAGTTAATCGCTCTATCTGCTTGGATTGACCCAATTGGAATACCTCGTATAGCCCTCGCTCCCCCACCCCGCCTCTCATTTGCGGCGGCTGCTTACTCCCCCTTCAAGAAGAAGAATTTTGTGTTCCCGAGTGGCGCTTTGTGTCCGATGCTCCTTAAATTGACGTTCGTTCCCAGCAGAATTTCTCTTTATTTTTCCGCAATATCTTGCCGTCTCCCATCTCTTCCAGGCTCAGGATGAAGACTCTTTTGCGCATTGCGCTTGTCGCCTCGTTGGCGCCTCTCGGCTTCGCAGTCGCGAATCACAAGCGCGGGCTCTGCTTCGTGCCCAATCCGAACTATCCCAACGATAACAAGATCTGGGTCCAGTCCGGCAGCGACCTCACCTGGTACTACAATTATCAGAGTCAGCCGTCGATAGCATACGCGGGCCTCTCGCAGGAGCGCTTCGAGTTCGTGCCCATGATGTGGGGAGTCGGCTCCGATGCCAGCGACACCAAGTTTCTGCACGACGTCAAGGCGCTGATTAACAGCGGAACCAACATCACGCATGTCATGGGCTTCAACGAGCCGGACGCAACGTCAGCAGTCGGCGGCAGTAACGTGCGACCTGCGGACGCGGCGCAGGCATGGGTCACCAACTTTGAGCCGCTCGGCCGCATGGGAGTGAAGCTGGGCCTACCGGCGTGTACAGGCGGTTGGGGAAGTTTGCCGTGGTTGAAGCAATTCCTGGGTAACTGCTCAGAGCTGATCAGCACGTCTGGCGAAAGCAAGAACTGTACCTGGGATTTTCTGCCGATCCATTGGTACGACAACTTTGAAGGCCTGGCTTCACACATTGGCGAGCGCAAAAAGACGTGAGTTTTACCCCTGCGGATAACTCCAGCAACGTATCAATTCAGCAGCGATTTTTACCATACACCTACTTCGTTGAGTGTACAACTGGACCATTTGACTGATCGGTCCATGTGCCATTTATAGCTGGCCTAATGCCGAGATTTGGGTCACAGAGTATGCTTATGCACACCAGGACCTGTTGGACTCGCAAATCTATTATAACCAATCAGCCGATTACCTTGACAGGCTTGACTACGTCGGACGCTATTCCTACTTTGGCGCGTTTCGCTCTTCGGTCGCCAACGTCGGGCCCAATGCTGCGTTTCTCAATAAAGACGGCCAGCTAACGGATATCGGATCGTGGTATACCGGCCTCGCGGCCACTGGCGTGAATCCTGACAGCGCTGGGGCGGAGTTTGCGAGTTGGGGAGCCGGGGTCGTCTTTGGCACGGTTGCGTGTGTCTTCGCCGCATTGCTGTGAGGTAGATATTGCAGCGAGTGAAGCAGTTCTTGTTGACGAGCGAACGCCGACCTTGCCAACGGGCCATACGGAGTAGATGTCTTAGATATCTTTGAGACTCAAGAGATACAACCACAAGTCGCGGCACTATGTGATTGTCCTCTGAGTCTGACTCTGTATGTTGCTCCCAGGGGCCAGGGTCCCAATTGGCAACCATCCCGGTTGTGTAGGAACGGCCAAGGGCTGAAGCCCATGGCGCTATTGAACAGTGTGGCTTTGATTTATCCCATTGACGGTCACGATAAGTTCATACTAACATTAAGACTCGCTTCAGGTCACGTGCTCCACATCCTGCTCGACGATCGCGACTTCGAGTAACATGTGTTCGAAAACCTTTGTCACTTGAAAAATGCCGGTATTTCTAGCACTGCGCCAATTATGCAGTAAGACCTAGGTAGGTATTCATCTTTGTGTTCCTGATCATGCTGCGACACGATTGGTTGCAAACCCTGTCAGGGACCTGAAGCGAGTCTTAACTTTTAAGACGGTCAATGGGAGGGGTGCCAAGTCGCCATCAGACGAGATGAGACGAGACGGTTCTCGACGGATGTGTCAGTCCAGTGGTCCCTGAGATTGACCTATGTATGTGTAATTTTCTGCTTAGAACATTTTGCCTACGTTATTTTAATGTGTTTACAACCATGCAATTTTAGTTACATTTTTTCATTAACGGTTACGTACCTCCATATTAGATCTATGTTGTGAGGAACGCATAAATATTGTCCCGCCCAAAAGCTCAAGTGACCAATATGCATGGCAGCAGCTTGATCATGGTGATAATGGTGCATTGTCGCTCCTACACAGGCGGCACTGTACAGACAGTGACATGTAATGTGTTTACTTGTGGGAGTGAATCTCGGAGGTCGGAGGACCGGAAAAGATGGAAACCCGGATCAAGGTCGAACAGGTGTCCAGACGGACAAAGAACAGAACCTCAGCTCACTGAGAAAAGACAAGAGAAGAACTGAACTGCTGATAGATGTGACACGATCCGCCAGACTTAAAAGAGAAGATAGAATGAGACTAAATTCACCATGCACAACAGGAACTAAGTCCTAAAGCATGACCAAAACCCAACTACCTCCCCCTTCTCTATCCCTATCCTCAATAGGCTCCCTCAACTATTTTATCCAAATGCCCAAACTGGCCTCTGATGTGTTGAACTTCGGATGTCTCATGCGATCTCTCCAGATGCCTAGGAAACCAACGGAACGGAATGTAACTAAAGAACAGCAAGAGAAACATGCAAATCCAGACTGACACGACAGCTCCACAGAAAGCGTCCCTTGATCACAAAAGGTGTCTCAACAAGTAGCAACAATATCTCACAAGAAAAATGTGAGAGAGTGATGACAAATAACAAAACTGCGGGGTGATAGGATGATATCGCACAAAAGAATGGGCGCAGCCGTCTGGCCACTCTGATGTGCGGTGTATACCCCTATATACCCTGCGACAGATGGTTGACTGAAAGCGGAGCAAGGACCGAACAGTTCTGGCAAGGCGCTTTCCGGTGGGTATGTACCTAAGGTACATATTGTGCGTACCATTGTGCACGTGGGTAGGACCCACTTTGCCGCTACCCCAATCTGCAGTCTTCAAAGTTCACGTGCTTTTTTCGCCAAACCCGCAGATTCGACGGCATACAATCATACAATCTGGCATGATGGATCGACTTTCTTCCGCCAACACATCATCGTGTGACGCGCCATTCACCCACACGGCCGTCACCTCCTCTGCTGTCTCTCAGAAGAAGCCCGCACCAAGCGGAGCCATATTGATGCAGCACCTTACAACTGCTCCAATCTGACTGGTCGTTCAGCCGCGCGTTGCCAAGAAACCTCGAAATCACACCACGAAGCCACCACCAAGCGCCACGCCACGCCCTCGACCGCAGGGCGAAGTCCTACAGGCCTTATTATCATTGCATGCTCTTGGCAACCATCGCACTGGGAAATACACACGCGGGCGACGCACTGCCGATGGCAAGGCTGAATCGCTTCACCCCACATCCAACGCCTCCCCCCTGCTAGCTCATCTCTAGATCTACCTACTGGACCAAACGGTTTCTTGGCACCCCAGCTTCTCTCCGCAGTCCAACCTACCAATGCCTTGTTCCACATCGGCCGATCGGGCGAACGGGCATCACAAAGCTTAACCGACCGTTTTTGCGGCTCCTGACTCGCTATCTCGAAAAGTGCCAAGTCTGGGTTCGTTGAAGCGTGTCTGGTTGCCAAGCATGCCAAGCGTTTACTTTATCTTGATTAGGCTTTCGAGATGGCTTCACGGCGAGTAGGCCTGCGTTGGGTGCACGTCATCTGTCAAAAGTTACCTGTATAAGCCCCACGCCTTGAGGTCGTCTTGGCAGTGGATGATCCGGGGAACGTGTCCTTGATTGGGCGATCCGTCATCTTGGTGATGCTTGGACATTTCGACATCTTGTGAGGCGTTGGGGAAAGGTTGCAGTCGAGATCTCGCCACTACTTATAAGGTAGTGGTGTTCCCCCCTTCTTTGTGTTTGCTGTTTACAAGATGAACTGTCGAGGCTGGTTAAGTTCATCCGAGTTTCTCACAAAGATCATCAATCGTGAACACGGCATTTCAAAAGTTGGAGTCGTATTATTATTGCGACTGACCCGAATTCGTTGCTGGCCTCACCTTCATTTACACATTCTTTTAGCCTCAGAGCCATTTCATCTATGAAGTACCTTCGGCCGTTACCTCCTCTGTGCCCCCTATCCGAGCCGCCTCACTAAAGGCCTCCCTCACTGCCGCCCTTTTCGATCATGACGGCGGAAGTTTTCCCCAAACACCCGTTCCTCCTCTCTGCAGAGGACACGGCCAAGGCTCTGCACACAAATCTCGAGATAGGCCTGACGACTGCGCAGGTCAATGAGCTGCAGCAGACGTATCCTCGCAATGAGCTCGATGTGGGCGAGGGTGTTCCGTGGTACAAGATCCTGACGAAGCAGGTCCTCAATGCCATGATTATTGTCCTGGCGCTGGCCATGGCGCTAAGCTTCGGCATTAAGGATTACATTGAGGGCGGCGTGCTGGTCTTTGTCATTGTTCTGAACGTCACCATTGGCTTCTGGCAGGAGTACCGCGCGGAGAAGCGCATGGATGCGCTGCGGGCACTGTCTTCGCCAAGTGCCATGGTTCTTCGAGATGGCAAGACTCAAGTGATTTCCAAGTAGGTCTTTTCCGTTCTTTCAATGCATATCTGCGTCCATGACACGTCATGAACGGCAACACACAGGTTGACGCCCATCCGTAAAAACTCGTACTCAAAGCGGCCCACTAACACAATAACTACAGCCCTGACGTCGTCCCCGGAGACATTGTGCTCCTGAAAATGGGCGACACTGTCCCCGCCGACCTTCGCATGTTCGAGGCCATGAACCTCGCTTGCGAAGAAGGCCAACTCACCGGCGAGTCCATTCCCGTCGAAAAATTCACCGACAACGCAATTCTCGCCCCCGGCACCGAAAAGCCCGCCACTACGGAGCAGGAAGTCGGCATCGGCGACCGCATCAACATGGCTTACGCCACTACTGTCGTCCGCAAGGGTCGCGGCCGCGGTATCGTCACCGCGACGGGCATGCGTACCGAAGTGGGCAAGATTGCTGCCTCCACGTCCAAGAAGCACCGCAAGGCGGGCCGGTCCATGAACTGGCGCAAGCATGGCAAGAAGCAGCCCATTGTGGGGTTGGCGAAGCGCACGTATGACCTTGTGGGCAAGTTTCTGGGTTTGACGGAGGGGACGCCGCTGCAGCGCAAGTTGTCGGCGCTGGCGTATGTCCTGTTTGGATGTGCGGTGGCTTTGGCCATGGTTGTGTTTGGGGTAAATCGGTTTGACTTGCGGAATGAGGTTATTATTTATGCGACGTCGCTGGGGATTGCGATTATTCCAGAGTCGCTGGTTGCGTGAGTGCATTGATTGCCCTTGTGTTTCATTTTCATTCCATTTCGTTTTGTTCAATCTTGTACTTGAATTTCCCTTCCAACTTGAACGATGAAGTCGTCTTATTTCATTTCCATTGTTTCAGCCATCTGCAGCGAGCACATCATAATTAATGCTGAGAATAATTGCTAACGATTGCCATGCAGCGTTCTGACAATTACAATGGTCGTCGCCGTCACCGTCATGCGCAAGGCCAACGTCGTCGTCCGCGACCTCTCAGCCCTCGAGGCTCTTGGCGGCGTCACCAACATCTGCTCCGACAAGACGGGTACCCTGACCGAGGGCGCCATGATTGTGCGTCAGGCATGGATCCCATTCTCGCACATGTACACGGTGCAAGATTCGCAGAAGCCCAATGATCCCACAAAGGGCCGAGTGAGCCACTCTCTACAAACCGAAGTCCCTCGTGCGGCCGAGTCGGGCGCCGTCGAGAAAAAAGAAGAGCCGCAGCGCGACTACGACAATGAGCGGAGCGCGGCTGTCCTCAAATTCGATGTGCCCGAAGCGAAACTGAACACAAAGGCTCCTCCCGCACAGCATGAGGAATGGAAGCAGTCGGAGACGGAAATGACGAACCACCTCGAGGCATTCCTGCTTTCGGCCGCGCTCTGTAACCTCGCGACGGTGCGATACGACGAGGAGGACGACAAGTGGCAGACGACGGGCGAGCCAACCGAGATTGCCCTGCAGGTATTTGCCCATCGTTTCAACCACGGCAAGAAGACGCTTGAGAGCAAGGGATGGAAGCAGCTGGCCGAGTTTCCCTTTGACAGCTCCATCAAGCGCATGTCGGTCATATACGATGCGCCCCAAGGTGTAAGCAGCGCTTCTTCTTCTTCTTCGTCGTCATCGTCCTCCATCATAGACACATCCAACAGCATGGTCTTCACCAAAGGCGCCGTCGAGCGCGTCCTTGATCTGTGCTCCCACGTTGGCATCGGCGCCGATCAACAGCCCATTTCGGACGCGCTCAAGGAAACTGTCCTGCAGCAGATGAACGCCCTTGCCTCCCAGGGCCAGCGCGTCCTCGCTATCGCATACCGTCCCTGGAAAGGCCACTTCTCGGCTCCCCTCCACAGCAAGTCCGCTTCCACAGCGGCCCAAGACGACGCCCTCCGCAAAGACGTCGAACAAGGCCACATCCTAGTCGGCCTCGCAGGCATCTACGACCCGCCCCGTCGCGAGACCAGGCCCTCCATCGGAGAATGCTCTCGCGCCGGCATCAAAGTGCACATGCTCACAGGAGACCATCCCGAAACAGCCAAAGCCATCGCCAAAGAAGTCGGCATCCTCCCCAGGAACCTCGGCGTGCTCCCCGACGCAGTCGCGCGGTCCATTGTCCAAAAAGCCACCGACTTTGACAAGATGACCGACGCAGAAATCGACGCCCTCGAGGAACTCCCCCTCGTCATTGCTCGCTGCGCCCCCGACACAAAGACCCGCATGATTGAAGCTCTCCGCCGCCGCGGCGCCTTCATGGCCATGACGGGCGATGGCGTCAACGACGCACCCTCGTTGTCCCGCGCAGACGTAGGCATCGCCATGGGCTCCGGCTCCGAC
The DNA here is from genome assembly GCA_018360075.1 of Claviceps cyperi. Lineage (NCBI taxonomy): Eukaryota > Fungi > Ascomycota > Sordariomycetes > Hypocreales > Clavicipitaceae > Claviceps > Claviceps cyperi. Next base: position 10,856 of record SRPQ01000695.1, read on the forward strand.
GTTGCCAAATCAGCTTCCAAAATTGTGCTTACGGACGACCAATTCAACTCCATCGTGGCAGCTATCCGCGAAGGACGCCGCATGTTTGACAATATCCAGAAGTTCGTCCTCCACCTCCTAGCATCCAATGTTGGGGAAGTCATCCTCCTGATTGCGGGGCTCGGCTTCATCGACTCGTCGGGGTTTTCCGTATTCCCCGTGTCTCCGCTGCAGATTATCTGGATCAATATGGTGACGTCGTCGTTTCCGGCGTTTGGGCTCGGGCGGGAGGATGCGACGCGGGATGTGATGCGGAAGGCGCCGCAGGATAAACGCCGGGGGGTGTTTACGAACCAGATTATCGTGGATATGATGGTATATGGAATCCTGATGGGGGCATGTACGATGGCGACGTTTTGTATTATTATTTATGGGGCAAATGGGGGTTCGCTGGGGGAGGATTGCAATACGGAGTATTCGGACGGGTGTGAGGCTGTGTTTCGGGCGCGGGCGGCGACGTTTGCGCAGTTGACGTGGCTGATATTGGTGTCGGCGTGGGAGTTTAAGAGTCTGCGCCGGTCCATGTTTGACTTGAACCCGGGTGAGGATCACGAGCGAGAGGAAGAGGGAGAGGGAGAGGGCGACGGCAATGGTTTCCTGCAGAGGCCGTTGTTGGCGCCTCTGGTGAGTGTCTGCAGGGACCTCTATGCGAATCGCTTCCTCTTCTGGTCTGTTATTCTTGGGGCGTTGTCTGTCTTCCCGGTTGTGTATATCCCGGTGCTGAACACCAAGTTCTTCAAACACAAGGGCATTTCTTGGGAATGGGCTCTCGCGTTGGGCTTCACGGCAGTTTATGTCACCGGTATTGAGGCGTGGAAATTCGTGAAGCGGCGCTTCAATCTGCTCGAGGATCGGGCTGCGATGCTTCCGCGCCGGGGAGAAGCTTGGGGCCAGGGCGCGCCTGATGAGGCGCAGGGCCCGCGTTTTCGCAAGACCATATCCATGTCAAGTTTTCGGACGTGGGCGTCGTTTTCGAAGCGCGATACGGATACGGAGGAGTCCATGTCTCGGTATAGCTCCTCAAGGGGTCGGCAGGGACCGCCTGTGCAGGGGGCGGAGCATGTATAGAGATCCATGTAGGAGGATTTTTTTTTTTTTTTTTTTTTTTTT
>SRPQ01000696.1:0-11995 GCA_018360075.1 Claviceps cyperi
CTCCAGTCATGATCTCAAAGGGGGTAGCCACTGCGCCCCTGCTCTCCCAGAGCTCGATCTGACGACAGCGACAGCTGCCGGAGTCAAATCCATATGCCAATGCCAGTGGAGTCGCAGAGCCGGGCTCATAACCCATTAAGCAATTTGGGGGCACATGGTGGGTGTATACCTATTTGACTGAAGAGCTTATTTTCCCAACTTGTGGGAAAGTGGGAATAATATGTATAATCGGATGGTGCGTCCGTCACGTGATGCGGCTGCCAGGGAATGGGCCGATGAGGTGAAGAAGCAGACTGTGTTGATTACGGGGTCTCGTCGTAACGTTCTACCGCGAACGAAAGGCGCAAGCCCATGGAAGTCCTCATGCAGCACGAGCAATGGTGGTTTACATATTCCTCAATACAGTATGTACTCTCTTTCTCTTCATGTTTGCTGTTGGCCAACGCACTTGTCTACAAGTGGAACGTGCGCGACCGAAACCTGCACCCCGTTCTATTCGCGTCCTCTCCTCTTGCTAGATAGACAAGACATGAAAAATTGATAACAAGAAGGAGAAACGCTGTCTCGTATTTGTGTGCGCTACGCACTGGTGCTCATACATACATATGTATACGTTTGCATTGATTGGCGAAGCGAAGCGAAGCCATTCCTACACACCGAAAGCTCTCAAATCTCTATGGCTTAGTCATGAAAGCTTGGCGAAATGATTGGCTCTCGTCCAATCCGCAATGGTTAGGCTTCTGATTGGCCAAGCGCCGTCATCAAAAAGGATTCCAACTCTGCAACTTGATCGAGGCTTATAGGTAGTGCATTGCCACTGCCTATACAGGTCGTCACCGTACATATCTTTGACTCAATACCCAATGCCGCTCTAATTTCAACTCAGGAGTCAGGATTCAAGACCCAATTGTGTCAAACAGTCGGACCTCGTCATGAACTTCGCAATAACGAGAGTCACGCATTCGCGAAGGTTCTGGATATTTCAATCGGAATCACAATAAAATTAACCCCGCATGAAAGAAAGCGAACCAAGTTGGCAAACAATTCTGCCTAATTCGGATATCTCGCAACCAGGAAGCTTCGGACAAACGAAGTTCGAGTGTGACCAGCCATAGTGTACTCACGAGTCACGATTCTGGGTTCGTGACTCCGTGGCAAGTTTGTTCAGCGCAAATTGACGCTGACTAGAGTCGTCGAGGGACAAAGATCTTCCGGACATTAGCGAGATTTTGTTCGCAAAAATGGATTCGGAGTTAGAAATAAGTCGAAGTGTCGACGAAAGCAGCCGGAGCAGCAAGCGGAGACGAACACCATATGCTGGAAATGCTCCTCAATCTTCAGAAATCGGCTCCTCATCTGTCAAGCGTCGAGTGACAACAACGACCAAGAAGACGCAACGGTCGTATATGCCTGGGACGGATATTGCCACCGCTGAAGAATCTTCATGCGTCACAGAGTGGCCAGAGTTGTTCAAGTCGCTGCAAATTACACACAGGGCCTTGAATTTGGTCTTCACATTCTGCTGTACTCGCAAGCATCTGTCAACTACTTTTGAAACCATAAAGTCCGCGGTTGAAACTCATACGAAGAGAACTCTGACGGAAGATGAGGTGGCCATGATAGTAGCACTGCGACCCGAGGGCATCAATTTTACCTATGTGGATGAGCTTATGCTTCAACTTGAGGCCCACGGCTCAGAAAGGGACGAGACGTTCAAAGCTTCTAGATTATCCCGTTCTGAAGCATTTCCGCTTGATTCTTCGATTGGAGGTTTGACTGGCCAAGAAAGCCTGGGAGATCCCCTATCCCTCGAAGCGGGCCAAAGAAGAAGAGAGGTACTTTTTTTTGAATTCATCGATGGGGACTTGAAACGTCAGGTTCAAGACAAGAAAACTGGGGGGGCAGTGAAGCCTAATCGCAAATTGAGAGATGAGAAGCTCAAGATGCCTGTTTATGGGCAGAAACAGATGATGCAGCTGATAGAACGGAGAAACTCAAGATTCACCAATGCCATTAACACCTTCCTGATCAAGTGTTCCAGCGAGAAGCTGCACCCCGAAAGTACGTTGAAACAACGTGCACAGACTTTTTTGCCCAGGCCATCTGCCTGTGCATCTATTTCTGCAGAGCCAGCGTCAGGCGTTATGCCTGTGGACATACCAAAGGAGCGCAAATCAATACCTGAAATTGTTCTTGAGCTGAAGGCAAGCCCGTGGTACACGGGACAAATTGTGCCAGATGGTCACAGGGTTTTCGAGCCTCAAGAAGCAGTTTTGGGCGAGCTCGATTTTCTTTTGAGTCAGAATTTAGTGAATGCAATCTATAACGCAAAAGGCATAACATGTTTCTACGCTCATCAAGCAGAAGCTCTGAATAGGCTCCAAAATGGGCAGAACGTGGTAATCGCAACCTCAACAAGCTCTGGAAAGTCTCTCATTTACCAACTACCGGTTGTACACGCACTCGAAAAAGAAAGTTACACTCGGGCAATGTACATCTTCCCGACCAAAGCATTGGCACAGGATCAAAAACGAAGTTTGAAGCAAATATTTTCGTACATGCCTAATTTAGAACACACACTGGTCGAAACATTCGATGGAGACACACCGATGGCTGAGCGCAATATTATTCGAGAACATGCCAGGGTTATCTTCACAAACCCGGACATGCTTCATGTTACCATACTGCCACAAGAAGAACGATGGAGGTCTTTCCTCGTGAACCTTCGATATGTCGTAGGTGCGTAGCTGTCAGACGCTTGAGTCAACGGAAACCTGTAGCTAACATTGTGCCAACTGTAGTCGACGAACTGCACTACTACAATGGATATCTTGGCTCCCATGTTGCGTTTATTATGAGACGATTACGACGCATTTGCGCTGCTGTTGGAAATCGACAAATACAATTTGTGTCGTGTTCTGCCACGGTGGCCAATCCAAAAGACCACTTCAAAACGATATTTGGTGTCGACGACGTTGCTTTGATTGACTATGATGGGTCACCTTCGGGGCGCAAAGAGTTTTTATGTTGGAACACACCATACAAGGATCCAGGCGATCCTGCCAGCGGTCGTGGCAACGCAAAGCTCGAATGCGCAAGACTGTTTTGTGCCCTGATGCTGAGAGGAGTCCGGATCATCGCCTTCTGTCGAGTCCGAACGCAGTGCGAGGTTCTCGTAAACGCAATCAAACAAGAGCTTGATGCATTGGGGAGATCCGAATGTGTCAGCTTAGTAACGGGCTACCGAGGTGGCTACACGGCGGCTGACCGACGTCGCATTGAGTCGGACATGTTTGAGGGGAGATTGCTGGGCATAGTAGCAACCACAGCTTTAGAATTGGGCCTTGACATAGGGACGCTCGACTGCGTGATATCCTGGGGATTTCCCTACACGATTGCCAACCTAAGGCAGCAGAGTGGTCGCGCAGGGCGTCGCAATAAGGACTCCCTTTCCATTCTTGTGGGAGACTGTTTCCCTACGGACCAGCACTATATGCAAAACCCTGACGAATTGTTCACGAAACCCAATTGTGAGCTTTGCGTGGACCTGGACAACATGTTGATTCGGGAAGGGCAAATTCAATGTGCCGCATACGAAATGCCCATTTCTGATCAAGATACGCAGTATTTTGGATCTGATCTGGACGATATTTGTCAGGAGAGATTGCTGCCAGATGATATGGGCTACTATCACTGTCACGATCGATTCCGACCAAACCCATCCAAGTTGGTTGCCATCAGGGATACGGAAGATGAGCATTTTGCTATCATTGACATCACAAATGGCAGAAATGCGGTGCTCGAAGAGCTTGAGGCATCAAGGGCCACGTTTACTATATACGATGGTGCTATCTTTCTGCACCAGGGGAACACGTATCTCGTGCGTGACTTCATTCCTGAAAAACTCATAGCTACAGTGGAAAGGGTGACGGTAGACTGGACTACAATACAAAGAGACTTTACCGATATCGATCCAACGGAGACTGAAGCCATCCGCAACGTAAGATCATCCTTGTCTCGAGCCTACTATGGGACCATCAAGATCCAACAAAATGTTTTTGGATACTTTAAAGTTGACAAACGGGGACGAGTCTTAGACGCAATCCAAGTTGACAATCCCCCCGTTATTCGATACTGCAAGGGTATGTGGCTCGATGTGCCCAAGTTGGCACTGGACATACTTCAGGACCGTCGTTTGAACTCCGCAGCAGCGATACACGCCGCAGAACACGCCGTAATGAGCCTCTTGCCAACATTTGTAATTAGTATGCCGGAAGACGTCAGGACAGAGTGTAAAGTGGCATTGAAAAAATTCTCAGCAAACGAGACCCAACGAAAACGCCCAGCTAGGCTCACATTCTACGATGCTAAAGGGGGCACCAGTGGCTCGGGGATAAGCACGAAGGTCTTTGATCATATCGACCATTTGTTACGAATGGCGCTGAAAAGAGTAGAAGCTTGCGCGTGCCAGCTGGGCTGCCTCGAGTGTGTGGCATCAACCCTGTGCAAACAGTCGAATGAAGTGATGAGCAAGGCGGGATGCCGTGTCATCATCAGATCGTTGTTGGATCTTGAGATAGCCGTTGATAAGATACCAATGGGACCTGAGGAAATCAGCCCCATCTGCACCGAAAAGACTGTCCTGGCACAGACAGTGCCAATCCGAAGCCAAAGTCGTCTATCACGTGGTGTGGTATCTAGGTAATCAATCAAACCTCGCAGGATTGTGACACTTTGAGTGGTGCCACACCTACCTAGGTACCTAAGGTAGGTATTGCGTACTATGTACCTAGGTAGGTATGTAGCTAGCCAATTTTCTGTCGTTGGCAAATGAATACAATCACGTTTCGAACAAAGTCGCATGCGTACCTGTTGCGAGAAATCAATATGTACATACCTGCTCAGATGCTGGGGCTTGACCACATCCTGCACCGATTCAGTTCCATGACGCCGGATCCCAAGCCAGAAGAAGACTTATTAGTAAGGCTGAACTTGATTTGGGACGATGGTGGACAGAAGAGAAGTACCTCAAATATCTTAGCAAAGCTGAACCTGATGTGTGACAATGACGAAAGGAAGAGCTTTGCATTCAGAGACGAAATGGGCACTAGCCTCTGAGTAGGATTTCACTGAGCGCCGAGGTCACTGGGGTGACTCTATTACACGCCTCCCGAGTGTCCAGATGATCTGTTCGAACTCATTGAGAATACCTAGTAATTCTCTACCTCTCGTGTGTGTAGGTAATCTTTTGAAAATACCTACACCAGGCTGACTAAAACATTTCAATATCCTTGCTATTCCACCCAAGATCAATCATGATGCTACGCACGCTCGATTCCATCGAAGATGGGCCGCAAAGGAGGACCAGATCTTCAGTACCTGGACGCTTCCGTCCGGCTTCGGCCGCGATCAAGTCTTTATCGATTCTCCCGGTTCGCCCCTGCCACGACGGAGGGGGCTGACTCAGGCAGTGCACAATACGGACCTTCTGTGGTGCACGAGACACCATCTCGTCAAGCTGGCGCCGGCACAGTATGTCTTCTTCGCCTCGGTTTCCATCTAGTAAGAGGCATTGAGTGAGATCGTCCGTGTCTCTCGCCACAGCACGCACGACCTGAAGCATGGGTGTGATGCCCGAACCGCCACAAATCATGATGAAGCGGTTGACTCTTCGCTTCTTCCCGGAACATGAGCAATATCCATTACCAAGATACTCGAACTTTCCAACTGGGCCTTTGAACTCCACCGAGCCGGCAATTGGAACTGAATCTAATGCTTGCGTCATTTTACCTCCCTCCTGCTCCATAGTGTTGGGGTAAATCTTGATAAGAACGTCCAGCCATCCCTTTTGTTCTCCATCGGAGATGGGTGTATACGCTCGAATAATTGGTGCGCATCCCCCTGAGTTGCGGAGGCGCATCATAACATGATGTCCGGTTGGCAATCCCAGAATTTGGTTCTCGTGGTCTAGTTTGAATCTGAAGATCTTGGAATTCGGCGACACCGGGGTTTTCTCGAGAAGATTCGCTTGTGTCCATTTCCTGGTATCGAGAAAGACCGCCCGATTGGTCTCGTACCTGGTGTTGTCATCTTTGACCAGCTCGGCCAGAGCAGAATGATCGAGCCGACCGATGTGGTATTTAGGCATCATTGCCTTTGCATTTTCGCTGTCTGAATCGAAAAAAAGAATTGGAGGATTGAACGGTTAGCTCGAAATAATGGCTTAGTTACAATGAGTCTGTCACGGAGGAAGCACACTTCACTTACGAATTGCGATAAACTCTTCGGTGACATCTTGTCCAGCAGCACCACTTATTGAAGCTGCACCGCCAGGGTGGTCCTCTAAAAATGGTCTACCGTCGTAGACCTGATTGTTAATAATGAACCACGGCGAGTCCTCTCTCATTTGTTGCTTGATCTCCTGACTTGTGATCAGCCGATCAACTTGAGAATTCGTCATCGTCTGCATTTCATCTTTCCCAGCCACTGTTTCTTCCGCTTGATCTCTAACCTCGTTCTCCCAGGCTCCATTCCAAAAACTTCCACTCGTTTTCCTCACACGTTCCATCCAACCGCCGGGCTTCGAGGCTGGTTGAGTCGGGTGTTCAAACTGCAACGCATGTCCCTGATTATGTATGACGACGCGAAACCAGGGATTGTTCATCATGCCCAACACACTCCAGTACATTTCTCTTGGTTGTATCATGAGACTTTCGTCCATGCCCCGAGCTATGATGTCCTTGGCAGCTTTGAGCTCTTCAATTCCTATATCGATCTCCCAGAAACACCAGCAGAAAGAGGTCTCTCTCCACCACATATCGATTTTACCACCGTATAAACTCTTCCCATCGGCAGCAAGTCGATAGCGATCCTCGGGGTAGTCAACGGCCGCTAGCCTCCAAGTTTTCCCTTGGTCCAAAGTAACCTCCATTCTGCTGATTCGCTTCCCACCGCCAGAGTAAGCATAGCCTTGCACTTTATAAGAGCTGGGCCCATCGACAGCAAGTGAAATTGTTTCTTCGTGTGCCGGAAGGCAAATGACACTGTTGGCATTCAGGTCGTATATCGCATACCGCTCATCTTTCCACGTGTCCGGTAAGTCGACACTCGCTTCTGGCGTCACCATCGTGGGCAAAAGCCGATTGTCATAAATGTGATACCAATTGCTGCTTGGACTTTCCGTCACGATAATCCGTTTCAGCCATTTGACACTGCGGCCACCTATCTGTCCCGGAACTACAACTCGCACTGGCTTTCCATGATCTGGATGCAACGGATTCCCGTTCATTTTGTGCGCTATCAAGATGCCTTTATTGGGATCCAGGCACCAATTGAGCTTGATGGAAGTTCCGTAGCACCCGTTAGGTAGCATTTCCGCTCCCTCGAAGCAAACAAATCTTGCGCCTCGGTGAGGCTTGGCTCTAGAGAGCAAGTCGCGCAGCATAACACCCGTCCACAGGGCAGTCGACACCCCTCCCGGTCCCCACGAGAAGCCCTTTGATTTACGAACAACATTTTGTTCTTTGCGTCGATTTCCGGCGCAGACAAGCGTAACGGGACAAGTCAGTTGCTCGTACACGTCGATCAGTTCTCGAACACTGAGAACGAATGGATGTTCCACCAGCCCCTCCACAGTAAATGTCCAGCCATCCACGTATTCGTCATCGCAACGTGGAACTGGCCCGTGGTTTCTCACATAGTGGAGATTCTCGCTTGTCAAGAAGCCTTCGCGGAATAAATCGCTCAGAGGTGGTTCGCTGTTGAAAGGATGCATGCCAGTAAGTCGAATTAAGCGGCCATCTCTCTCTACATGTTTATCCGGGGTTTTCAGGTCCTCCTGCAAGACCGATCGTGGATTACTTAGCGGCGCCAGAGGATAAGGAGGGTAGTCCTCTTGCTCTGCAACAGAAGGCGACAAAGTCGATACATCGTTAGAGATGTAACCGGTACTATTCTTCCGAGATTTGCTGAATGTACTTGGAGGACTCGGTGGGAAGACAATCGATGACGATTTTGTACTCGTTTCGACCATCATGTCTGGTGAAGTCAAATTCGATGCCATTGTTCTCAGACTACCATAAGCTTAAAAAGGTACCTTACGGGTTGGATGGGGAGCTACAACCAAACGTTCCTGCACCAACGCAATGAGATCATGAATTAAAGAGACAGAGAAGACAGAGCAGCCGAAATGTTCCTCATAGTAGTTAAATCAGGAAGACAATGGCGAGGGGGCAAATGTGACTGTAAGGGCAAAGTGCTGAAAGCACGCGATCAATCGTAATGAAAGAATAGGTAGTCTTTATTAAAAGAAGGATAGCCTTATCAAGGCCACAAGCCCATATAGCGGGAGCGAGCGGCATTTCTCGACCTACCCTTCAGGCTTCCGCGGAAGTCTCCTAGTCCGAGCCAGAAATGGGCTGTCCGAGATGTGGGGATGTGCAGATAAGAGTTTACGCTCCGGAGATGCACTTTCAGGAGAGTTGGCTCAGATGCGCTTGTTCTAAGACTCCGATGATGGCTCATAGAAGTCCAACTCATTCAACTTCACACTGCTCCATGAGCGCATGATCGGGGGCTAAAACCCGGGGAAGCCTTCATGGCCGACTGCTCCTGTCGCGATGCGGGACAAGACCGTCGCAAGCGCGTTGATCGATGACAGGTGTTATGTATTGGTATGGTATCCCTTCTAGCTTCTATGTGGCGCTTGAGCACATATGAACCTATTGACATCCGATGATTCTGCACTGCGGTGAGAAGTTTTGGGTCTGAGAGTCTTCTTTTCGCTCTGAATGCATTTCTCATGCGCTGTTTTTTTCACGCACGATGACATAATTATGGAGTATCTCCGTAGACGGTGCCAAGAGCTGCAGCAGGAGGGTATCGTTGCCCAGACCATGTTTCACTTGCCCCGCGCCCGCCACTACGAATTAGAAAATCGGATCCACTTTGACCTGCCCATCACAGTGCAATTTGTTTCGACGCACGCCAGGGGGTAGGGTTGGTCGTAACCGCCCTGTTCCGCGCACTGTACCTATATATCCCGCACTAAGCTGGTTCTCATCAGCTTAGTGTTCTAACTTCTGACCTTTTGGTCGGGTCGGTAGGGATATCCGATTTCCTCACACCATCTAGGTGGCGGTTACATGTCTTCTTACCCTGGCAGTTACAGTCTATGTAGCCCCTCCTACTAGGTACCCCGATTCGATCCTTGAGACAGACACTCGTTCAATTGCCAACTTGGTCCGCGTCCACCGTCTTACCGTTCAGTGCGGGGGGCCGTCTTCGCCACTTCTGGGCTCAACGCCAGACCAAATTGGACCAAATTGGGTCGTGCACCTAGATTGACGGGGGCAGAACCCCCCCCCCCACCCTGAATCGAACGAGGGCCTCTGATGAGCTTAGTGTTGGGAATCGGATATCCCTACCGACCCGACCAAAACGATCGTGACTTCGAAAACTTTTGTCACTTGGAAATTGCCGGTACTTCTTGTCACGGCCGCTACCAGAGCGCTCATGCCTCATATAACTGCCAATCAGATCCGAAGCTGCCGACTTCGGATTCTAGTCCTTTTGGTCCAGCGGCAGTTGGCAGTACCCTGGCTCAGCCGTGGCACTTCTAGCACTACGCCAATTATGCAGTAGGACCTGTGTACCCCTCATCACGCTGCGACGCGATTGGCTGCAACCCCCTGTCAGTGACCTGAAGTGTGTTACTCGGCGAACTGTTTTTGCCAAAATGCTCCACATGTCTCAGGGGAGACTTTAATTGACCCTGCCCTTCTTCCTAAAATGATTAGCATAACGCAGCCCCCTGCTAGCTCCATCTAGGTACCTAGGCTCTAGCTGCTCAGTTAGCTTAGAACATGTGGAAGACACATTCAAGTCGTGTTCGAAAAACAAAACATAGATTTCGGCACCGTGACTTTCCACCATCATTTATCGATCATCAGCTTCTCGAACTGGCTTTTGAAGCTATACAAACGCCACCTCATTTTTTTTTTTTTTTTTTTTTGATGTCTCGACGAGCTTCAGGCGCGACACAGCCACCGATATAGCCTAGCGCGGCTTGCCCCTTGGCCTCCGTCAGAGGATGAAGATTCTGATAGTTGTCAGTCGCCTGCGCCAGAAGGCCGCCGAAAGCGATTTGACAGCGAGTTCGACAGCGGTTTGGGCGCTGAAGATGAGCTCTGAAGTGGTCATTAGAGATCAGTGCGCTGAGCCTGCTTCTTTGCAAGGTTCACCGCTAACCATCGCGACAGGTCGCCTCAGCAGCGCCTGATGCCAGCTTTACCAGGGCCTCAATGCCGTTGTATGATTTTATGATTTTCAAAGCCATCATCAGCCACATGCTTCTTGGTCGATTTTTAATCGAGCTCAGGAGCAATGTCATGGAGGGCAAGGTTCGGCGCCAAATCAACCTCTGGCGACAGCTGCCAGTAAAAAGATGGCCAACAGGCCTCTTCTCTATGAGCTTCCATAGAAAACGAGGTTCCTGGTTAGTCTTCAACCCTATATTGGGCTACAATAACGTCAAATTTCAACAAAAAAAACGTCAAAAGAAAAACCATCGCCCGCGCCGCTACTCGCCGCGGTACCGACCCAAAAAATCGAAATAAGACCAAGAAACAGAATCGCAGCACCCGAAAACCCCCTTCCGCAATGGCGCACGACGCCCAGAGCGCTGGGAATCCGCCAATTCCCAGGTAGATGAAGACCCCTTCACCGAAGGACGGAGAACTGCCAGAGATGAACTCTCACGCGAAGCATCTCCGCGAAAACGCACCCGCCTCGTCCTCAGTCGACCCCCTGCCTCAGCGACCTCATCCACCACGCCGACTAACACCCAACTTTCATACTAATGATCCGAGTCCTATACTGGAACACAAGGAAGAGGAAGCAACTGATTGACGTAGCGCTGAACTTCGACGCCGAGCTCGACGTGATCGCGATCCAAGAAGTCAACAACGGCGACAAGATACCCCCTCACTCCAGTCTGGGATGCTACCAACTGGCAGTGTACGGAGGCAGAACGGCAATATACACCCACAGGCGACACGGACCCGATACGTGGACCGGAAGGAAGGGGGTAGACTGGTGTGCGGTGGAAGTGCACAGTGTGGAGATATTCTCCGTCTACTCCCCTACGTACGAGAGAGCATGGGCGACCCCCATCAAAGAGTTTATGACGATGCCGACACGAGGTAGAAGCGTCTTCGTAGGGGACTTCAACCAACACCACCCATTGTGGGACAGGCACGGTCGAGTTTCTCCTGGCAGCTCTGAGATGTTGGAATTCACCCAGCGATGGCACCTCAGCCTCGCTACCCCCTGGGAGGAGGTCACATGGAGTAGCCAAGGCAAGCGCAATAGCACGATAGACTATGCGTGGCACTCAGAAGACGTAGAAGTGGAATTCTTGGGAGGCGTCGACCTGGCCGGATCGGACCATGTGCCACAACGCATCAACATCACGACCGACGCGGACGCGCGGCGCCAAGACGAACTCAGACACAGCTGGGGAAAGCTGAACAAAGATATGGCCCGGGCAGAGGCAGCTATGTGGTTCCACTCAGAAGCCACGTCAACTACACTGAACACACCGGCCGAACTAGACGAATACGCCACCTGGATCACCAACGAACTTCAAAACATTGTCGACTTCGCCGCCCCAAAAAGACCCCGACCAGGGCCGAAAACCCAACCATGGTGGAACGCGAAAGTCCAGGAAGCGGTCAAAATCGCCCGGAGAACCAAGAGACGTTGGAGGAGACAAAGAACAGAGGAGAATTGGCGCCTAGCGTACGAGGCAGAGGATACCCAGGACCGCGTGGTACGAGAGGAGAAAGGCAACACGTGGCGAAAAGTAGTCTCAAAAACAACGGCTGGAGGGAAATGATCTATGGGCTCTTGAACGCTGGGCACGGCTCCGCAGCGGAACGCCCCCTGAGACGAAGCAAATACCGGCCCTATACCGCGGAGCGGGACAGACGCTGAC
>SRPQ01000697.1:0-11976 GCA_018360075.1 Claviceps cyperi
TCTTGCAACATTTGTTGGATTTGTGCCCCTCTCCACATGTGTGCCCACGAAAATGCCATGAGAACTTAGGTTGGAAGGGAAGGGATGGCCGGTGGCTGGGTGTGTGGGGCGAGAGGAAAAAATCGAGTCCGCCCTGAAAATTGTGGGGAAAAAATGGAGTAGGTGGTATGAATAGTAATATGAGGTGGTATAAATAACAATACTCAAATACGTGAGGAAAATGCCGTTACATACAACACTTCGTAAGGAACTGACATGATGGGAACTGACATGATGGGAACTGACATGATGGGATGATGGAAGTGGTCTGTCGAGAATTGCACCAAGATGCAGGGACCGGATGGTCACGCGTCACGACAAATATCGCCGGTCTTGGGGTACTGAAAACAGAATGGGGATACAGCATAACGAGACCCTACATGTATGCATTGAAAAAGCCAAACCCTTCGTGTAAGTCTGAATGGCGTTGTAAAGTTCCGATAAGCGAGGCCTTACAGAAGCCCCTTTACATTAGTTATCGCTCGTGCATCTGCTTCATTCAATTACAATACATATTCCTCATAAAGTCCTTCGAATCATCCTCTTCCCCCTCAATTTACTCCTCCCTTCCATCTCTATGCATATGCTTCGCCTTGACTGCGAGATCTACTGCGTGTAGATAGTTAGAAGATATTGATATATAGCGCGCGACAACAAGCAAACACAACAAGATTACGTTACCCGACGGTCGAGGTGATGAGGTGGCTGTGCCTTTTCGACGTGGGGGGGTTTCTTTCTTAATTCTGACTGCTGAACGGGACGGGATTACGATTTGAGAGAATGCAATCAAACTTTGCAGCCAGCAGATCAGGTAGATGATGCTGGAACTGATCGTTTCATAATTCTGGAAGTTACGGCTGCACTGAAGCAAGGCTGTGATCAGTAACTTTAATACCTGGTGTCTTCTTCAATGTCGTTGGCTTCTCCGAATCTCTCGCCAGGCACAATATGTAGGGTGTCTATTCAAGTCCATTCGTTATCCAATTGTGCCTTCCGGTGGAACGTCGTCTTCTATTCTGCGTACCGAACATCCCGTGGTGGTGCTGTCTCTAGAATGGGAGTCCTAGAATGGAATGCTTCCTGTCGAGAACTTGGCATAACAGTTCCTAAATTTTCGACTTGCGAACTTCGTGCCTGGCCTTCTTCAAGTAAAGCTTGTCTCAAGCCATAGTCTGGACACATATTCTGGAATACATGGAGTTGCAGCGACTCGACAAACTCCATTGCAATATGAAACGGTATTATGGCACCAACGCCATCACTGGACTGTAACGCCTTGAATTTGCGTGTTTCTTTTAAACATTTTTGCGCTGGAAGATATTTGGATTGTTGGCACCATGCTTCAGCAGCCAGGATACTCCATAACGCTGCTTTCCTCTTCCGACATCCCAAGCCCCAGCTACCTACGCCGAGTTTAGATGAATAGCAGAAAGAAAGTCGCTCCTTCAACAGAGCCTCACCGACTCGACCCAATATTCGAGCCTCGAGCAAGCGAAGAGCCCACCTGGCAGCTTCATCAACGGCAGTACCACCGCTTGCGCGCAACAGCTCCATCCCGATAAGTAAACAGCGGGCTGCTCCAAACGAGGCGCCGCAACGATTGTTGTAAGAGTAAAATGCCGAATCGAACATGTGTTTGATGGTGTCAGCCCGGGTCTTAGAAGCAAGGTTTCGGCATACTAGCAGCAAGCTGATGGCGGTCATTTCGCTAGCTGCAGCATGATATTTCCAGGCTTTTGACTCGCTGAAGTCGGATCTCAAGAGATCATAAGTCGAGTAGGCCAATTTCCAATCTCGTAACATAAACGCGTAGTCAGCCAGTTTTCGCATGATGGCCTCTGCAGCTTCAGCGCGGTAGTACCCGAGAGCTTCGAAGTTGTCCCTGGAGCCCAGACTGGTTCCGGATGAAGCACGGGCTCCGGTCCCAAACCCAGTCCATTTGCGTGATAGATTTATAAAACGACCCGTTATTCCCTTTCGACGAGACGCAACCTGATCATTCCAGACCGATATGTGGCGTTCCATGGTGGGAATGATAGATTGCGTCACCAATTCTCGAACAAACGTCCGTATCGCAATGGCATCAGATTCGAAGATGTTGTGGGTCGAGCTTTGAAGGTCCTCGTCACTTTCACTTTCGCTAAGTTTCGCTAGTTCTTCAGCTGCCGACATCCACGCACTGTCAGGAAGTGACATGCTATCATCGTCTGTCTCCGCGCTCTTGCTACATCTCAGTCGGAGAAGATGACAATGAAGGCCCAGATGGCGCTTCATTTGTTCGAACAAGCCCATCGATCTAGTGATATCGTCGCTATCCTCATCATGAACCAACACATAGTATCTTAAGTAGTCACTGTCGACCCACGGTGGGAGCCTTTTGTCTCCTTCAGTGCTGTCGGCGTATAATTTTCTCAGTTCCTCAATGGGAGATTCGTTTTGAGAGCTAATGGCAATGACACAGGCAACAGGGTGTGCAAATGTTTCGTGAGGGACTGCAGACGTGCCAGATAATATGCGTCTCAAATACAGGGAATAATATGATGATGCCGTTTCGTGTTCTGGCTTGGCTATTGAAGCACTTGCAGCTGTTGACGATGTCTTATGAATAGACTGCTCAGCGAGAGCCAAATGCCTTCCCACTAGACTGTCTACTTCAGAAAGAATATTTGAATCCCTCTCTGCGCTTTTTCTGTTGCTGTTAAGCGTTTCGGCTATACTCATGTCTAGCTTGGAGAGAGATCTTGTATCGCTATAACCATCCAAGTGTTGGTCGAGTCTTGTGAAACGGATTGAGAAGTCATCGAAACAGCGACTCGCACCGTTGCTATCTTGTACGGTAACTTTGCCTTGACACGTCTCCCCAAAGGGTCGTAACAGCTCCCAGAGGCCTTGTTGAAATCCTTTCTTCAAGACCAAGTTCTCTGTGGCCTCGGATGCATAGACGGACACGTGGGGAACAAAGGACCGAACAATTTGATGCGAAAGATCTCTGGAATCCTCACCGAAGATGAATGGTAGCCTCTGCATGGTAGAAGTTAAAGACGTAGTTTCTGGAAAAAGCACTGCTGGCGACCCATTGTGGGCTGGTGACGGTGGTGACATTGGACGAGACGGAGGTGTTGACGTTGCGCATGCATGCGATGAAGAAACCCGGAAGATATCGAACGCTTCAAGGACATAACCTGCAAGTAAGATGAACGTGGGCTTCCGGCTGTGACCCGAGAAATCGCCTGCCCGGCTTCGATTGCAGGCACATTCAGTTTCGACTGCGTCAATAAAGCGATTCGCTGGTTGCTTTGATATAATTGAAGCAGGGTGAGGGTGAGATGTCTACCATGTGTCCTTGGACAATGCCATGTCATCAATCGGTACCTAATGATATGATGACTTATGACCTCGTGTCCACATTTTTGAGGATTACCTAGGCACCTAAGGTGTCACGGTCTGTATCCTCACATAAGGTACTTTGGAGCATGTCGATGCGAGAAATACTTGTCGCCGAGTAAAGTAATACCCGGCGCGGAGTTCGTCATGTACCTGACTGTTTGATAGTTTGATTGACGCCGGCAGCGCTGCGCCCCTCCGCAGAGCCTAGGCGGTCGAAGGGTAGGTGCACTACATACAACACCTATCTAGTACTAATCGAGAAAATAAGAGAAAGTGAGCCACTGCTGTCGCCGATTACAGCAGCGTTGTCTAGTGTCATGGCCAGTAGCGGGCAGTAATTGTCTGATCTCCTGTTGGGGGAGGAGGTGGCAGAAGGCGCCGGTGCGCGACTTCGGCGTCAGAACCGAGACCCTCGGTCGAAAAACAAAACCACAAAATTTCGACGTTAACAAGAATGTAGAAAGAACAGAAAAGCAACCACAAAAACCCTGACCATCTCCAACCCATCAAAACCCGGGCAGCCCAATTTCCCCTATCCCCTGGGGCAAATGTCCGTGAAAACCCGAGTCGCTTCAGAAACCCTGTGGAACGCTGATGGCGTCTCTAATAGCCACGACAGGTATTTCGCATGTTCAGAGTCCGACTGCGGTAGTGTTCGCCTGGAGTCGCCAGGCCAAGGCCAGTTCTTGAAGGCCTTCTTGGCTTTACGATAGTAAACCAAATGTTCGGGGGACTTGTAGTGACCGCAAGAGCAATTGAGCACCGCGTCCTCGTGCTTAAATTTCCTGTGATACCAGGCAAAGTCCCCGTGTCCAGTCTTAGCCGCCAGGAGCCTGTGGAGGACTGAGCGAGGTAGACGAAGCTCCTCCGGCTCCTTAAGGCGATATTCGGTGTGTAAGTCCTGGTATCGCCTTGAAAGGCCCTGGCGTTGTGTCATCTAACAGGCTTTGACAAAGTGCCTGTAGATTTGTCGGGCCTGAGCTCTGAGCCCAGCCACCGTCGTGTCCCCGGGACGAGTGTCCCTGGGCCCTTGCATAGCTCCTCTCTTTGCAAGAGAGTCCGCCCGTTCATTTCCTTCTACTCTACAGTGCCCCGGAGCCCACTTCAGCTGAACGTCGTACACTTCCGATGCCCCGTGGAGCTGATAAAAAGCCCATTGTGAGGTGTCGGAGGCGTTTCCCTGGCAGCAGATCGCCCCAGTATTGTCCAGGCAGACCCAGATGCGCTTCTGGCTCTGCGCTGACGGGAGTCGAATGACATGCTGCAGGCCTCTCCAGGCACCTACAGCTTCTGCGTCGAATACCACAGAATGCGGAAAGTCGGGGAGGGAGCCCTGTCCACAACCAATCTCTTTGCCGCCCTGGTAAACTGGGAAGCTGTCGCAGGGTATATAGGGGTATACACCGCACATCAGAGTGGCCAGACGGCTGCGCCCATTCTTTTGTGCGATAGAAGCCATACCCAACCTTTCCAAAAAAATCACCACGTTGTCTGGTGGCAGTGAGGCGTACCATGCTTCAAACTCCGTAGCTGCCGCCTCCTTCGAGAGACCTCCCGTAGGGTCCAAAGTAGATCCGGGGGGGTAGCGACGATGGGTGTGAATTAGTCTTTCGACTTTGGGCAGCAGCGCTGCAGTTCGCTGAAGTCGTGTTTTGCGTCTGAGGAGTACCGGGGCGTCTACTCGGCTCGCCAAGAGGTGCGAGTGATCAGATCTGCGTAGGCGTACACTGAATCATAGCCTGATTTCTTCTGAGGCCATCTCTGCTGACGGAATGGCTGCCTGGGGGCAAAGTAGCCCGTTAGGAGTAGTCCGCCACACGGGGAGGATCGCCCTGTCTGCCGCATTGAAGACCTTCTGTAAATCGATCGTCAATGTATCCTCCTGTCCTTGCACTGACGAGGTCTTTCCCTGCCTGAGATCTGTTCGCCGCGGGCTTAAGGCGGCCTGCGTACCACACTTCCGCCCCATAAAGGGCAGTCGGGAAGACGCAGGCGATGACAGCCTTCCTTACTGCCCCGGGGGAAATCCCACGGACTGTGTTGCTGAGCCCGCGCAGGTGTTTGACCACCTTCATCGCTGAGGCGCACTTCTCGGCCACGTGCCTCCGAAAAGTGAACTTTCTGTCAATCCAAACCCCTAGCCACCGTAGTGCCGGGATTTGAAGCTCGGGCGCGGCCCGATTGTTCGGGGCCTCCTCATACCGGATCGGTATAGAGGTAATTACCTGAGATGTCGATGGAATGGTGAGCTTAGTGTTATGTGAGGAATCGGATATCCCTACCGACCCGACCAAAAGGTCAGAACACCTAGCTGATGAGAACCAGCTTAGTGCGGGATATATAGGTACAGTGCGCGGACAGAGCGGTTACAGGTGACCGTCACACGTCCCCATCTCAAAGCCGAGGCTACGACAGTAGGTAGTCGAGGCAAACAACCAGCCCTCTCCTACTACTACTTCGATTCGATCCTTGAGACAGACACTCGTTCAATTGCCAATTTGGTTCGCGTCCACCGTTCAGTGCGGGGGGCCGTCTCCGCCACTGCTGGGCTCAGCGCCAGACCAAATTGGAGCGAATTGGGTCGTGCAACTAGACTGACGGGGGGCAGAGGACTCCCCCCACCCCGAATCGAACGAGGGCTGGTGAGCTTAGTTTTATGTGAGGAATCGGATTTCCCTACCGACCCGACCAAAAGGTCAGAACTGTGACGGTCACCCGTAACCGCTCTGTCCGCACACTGTACCTATATATCCCGCACTAAGCTGGTTCTCATCAGCTTAGTGTTCTGACCTTTTGGTCGGGTCGGTAGGGATATCCGATTCCTCACATAACACTAAGCTGATGAGAATCAGCCTAGTGCGGGATATATAGGTACAGTGCGCGGACAGAGCAGTTACGGGTGACCGTCACATCACCTACCTAGTCTTGGAGTCTGCCAACTTTGCAGCTGTTTCGTGGATCACACCCTAGAGGAAACGGCGAAATTCTCTGCTAACCTGGCAATATTTCCTAATGAGGCATAATGCAGGCATTTACGCGAGACCGGCTAGCGCGGTACTTCATGCGCTCTGCACGGTGGATCTATGCATTCAAGCCGAATTTCCATATCTTTTTAAGCGAGCCTGCAAACGAAGCGTCTAGAATATGCAATCAAGCTGGCTTTTCAAGACTATGCCAACTATACAGCCGTTCGTAGGATCACACCCCAAGTCAGCAAGATTCATAAGAAACCTGAACCCCGAACTGAGCTTTTCCTGTCAACGCACTTCACTTGTAGCGCAGAGCGCGATTCGCTGGTCGTGCTCTTCACTTGCCCCAATTGGGCCCACGACGCATCGTGCTTTGATTTCAATTGCCAACAAACGCGATCATGGGCTTCGTCGAGGACGAGCTTAAGCAGCTCAAAGAGGTTATCGGCAGCCTTGACTCCCGCATCAAGCAACTTGAGAAGCGCACCATGGGCTTTTCACCCTCCACCGAAGAGATCCGCATGATCATCATGGGACCCCCTGGCGCCGGTATTAAGCCCTTTGCCAGCTTCAACATATTCTTCGACATGAAGTAACATCGATGTTAGGAAAGGGCACTCAGGCGCCAAAGATCAAGGATCGATTTTCCTGCTGTCACTTGGTATGGCTACGGCTGAGTGTTATCCAAACTCCCCTGTGTTCTCCCTGGGTATTCATGCTGATCAATGCATGGTCTATTCATTAGGCCACTGGCGACATGCTGCGTTCTCAGGTCGTCAAGAAGACGCCTCTTGGTCGAGAAGCCAAGAAGATTATGGACCAAGGAGGGCTCGTTAGCGACGATATTGTCATTGGTATGATCAAGGAAGAGTTGGAAAATAACAAGGAATGCCAGAGAGGGTAAGTCTGTCATTGCCAACAGATAGTCGCCTCGGTTCGTTGCTCATCATACGTTCTCTGTAGTTTCATTCTCGACGGCTTTCCTCGAACTGTTCCTCAAGCCGAACGTCTTGACGCCATGCTGCAAGAAAGAAATCGACAGCTTCAGCATGCTGTTGAACTGCAGATTGACGACTCGCTGCTCGTGGCTCGTATAACGGGCCGCCTGGTTCACCCCGCATCGGGACGATCGTATCACAGCACCTTCAATCCTCCAAAGGACCCTATGAAGGATGATGTGACTGGCGAACCTCTTGTTCAACGAAGCGACGACAACGCCGACGCCCTAAAAAAGCGTCTCCTCACGTACCACAAGCAGACTGCGCCAGTGGTTGACTACTATCAAAAGACTGGCATTTGGAAGGGCGTCGATGCGAGTCAAACCCCCAACCTGGTGTGGAAGAACATGTTGGATATTTTAGAAGGAAATCAGAGACATGGAGCAGGTATACTGGGGCGATTTATGGGCGAAAAATAGACTCGTTTCATAGTTACATACATGTCAGATTGGAGGTTGTGTACATTTGTCTTATGGCACAAGTGCTTATCGCACCGCTAGAGTTGACAGTCTGCATGGAGTGTGACTATGTACCTGAAAACGATGTGGAGTGATATATTTCTGCAGTTCTTTTTGTTTTTAGCAGGGTAAGGTTCCATACTCTCGGTCGGTCACAGGGCTATCTACCTTGTTGGGCCCTGTTCGGTCTTCTCATCAAGCTTGAACCTGCTTGTCAAGGAGTTCACAATTGTTCGAAGCTGTGATGGTCTAGGCGTCGGGACTAGGCCGTTGTAGAATCGAAGATTTTTTGGGATGAAAGGCCGAGTGGTCTATTATTGCCGATTTGTTGCTATATAGCTTGATACGCGCCTGATCGGCCGGAGGAATATTTAGCGACGGCCGCTCACATGGATTGCGGGAGGCCAGATATCGAACCCGTCATTATTCAAACCGTACCCTGTAGCTCGATATTATCTCGCGGGCTCTTGTTATATCTTACCTCCATTTAGCTCTCTTAACAAACCCTGACAAAGAAACACCACACAGAACATCATGTTGGTATTTATCAACAACACACAGACACACAAGGAAGGGCACGCTCAATCAATATCTACATTTCTTTCCGTCCCTATTATATCAACTTATCGTATATTCCAGTCCGTGCCTCTGCCCTTGAGTAGCGGGATCTGCTTGTGCTGCCACCCGAGTGGCATTTATTTGCCGCGATGCCGAGATTGGTAGCTACAAGCAGCCAATTCTTCTTCAACATCAGCTTCAACGCGTCGGTCTTCCTCAATTAATGAGGAGTGTGAGGACCGCTGTAGTGCTGGTTCAGTAAGGAAGATACTGGTTGTTGTGTATTAGTTTAGTACATCGCTGCAGTGGCGGTCTTGAGGTGGTTCTGCGATGCTAGTGATTCAGCAAGTGATAATGAGAGTATGTCGCTTATCCCTTTACTAGCCATGATTGCGCGAGCAATGAGGCTCTTTCTTGTCTTTAAATCAACAGACTGTGAAGTACCCCGATACCATAGATTTGTCACCTCATCTCGCCCAGCCAAGTAAGCAACGCAGCAAGCGGCCATAACTAAGTCGTCGTCAGACAAGACAGGGTCGATGACTATTGATGGCTCGACTTTGCGGCCCTTAGCCAACACTAGAGCAGCAACTCCTCCGGTCACTGTGCCCACACAATCGATGCCTGCATCGGCGACTGCAGCAGAAGCGGCTGTGATACATCCGCTCAAAACGGCCATGGTGTTCCATTCGTCAATACAGCCAGTATTTGTTGTTCGACGATCAGTTTCGCCTTCGATCACAGTCACTATAACATCGACTCCGCTTTTTGGCCATCGGTGTGCTATAATTGCACCCCGCAAAGCTGTTTCGAGATGAACACTAAGGTCACGTTCGCCGGTATCCCTTGTGTAGCCTCTCCTCTTGCGAGTCGCAAATGGCGCATACTTGACATGAGTTGAAATGACGATATGAGGTGAAAAGGGAGCGGACCGTGGGAGAGATCGCGGACCATGAACAGTACAAATGAGTTTCATCCCGAAAGCACCGGAACTGCGACAAGCTCCTACCTCCAGATAAGCTGAGCCAGATGCTGAGGGAGTTATGCCAGTCTTCAAGTCTATGCATGCATGGTTAGACCATTCGTTTGAAGAGAGTAACTTGGCGAATAAACCGCATCACAAGTGCTTACAGACGGGTCTTGAAAAGCCTAGATCGCGCTTGCGAAGATGAGTATCTGAGTCATCTTCGTAATAAATGGGCATTTGTGTTGAGGCCGATGGGCCATTAACGCGTCGCCGGTCAGACATTATCACTAGCCTTTGCTCTATTTCTCGAAGCACCCCATATGTTCTTCGTCGATACTGCAACAAAATGCTTTCCACGGTGAGAGTCTCCGATTAGGCGTCAGTCATGTGTAATGCTTAGTGAACGTCCTGACGGGTTCGCATCTAAGCCGTTGCAGTACCTAATGATGTTAAGCGTTAAGGAGTAA
This sequence comes from Claviceps cyperi, assembly GCA_018360075.1. Lineage (NCBI taxonomy): Eukaryota > Fungi > Ascomycota > Sordariomycetes > Hypocreales > Clavicipitaceae > Claviceps > Claviceps cyperi. Next base: position 9,844 of record SRPQ01000697.1, read on the forward strand.
AAGGAGTGGAAGCTATTGGTAAGTGCAGAAGTTGAAGTCTTATGTTGGAAGATCAGGCAGCAGCAGACAATGTATGCAGTTAGCGAGGTGAATATGTAATGATGGGGACTTTCGTAATTATCTTCTTAAAGAAGTAGGGCCCACTGTGAAAAACGGATAAATTTTTCATCGCACCACCTCCACCCTCTCTTTCCCTTCATCATCAAAATGTTCGACTCCATGTTCTTCATGGGCTCACCGCAAGGTGCGCCGTGTGAGCCACTTCTTCGCGAAGTTGAATTGTTCCAGCCTGGCTGAGAATCATCATTTATTGCCTGGTAAGTACGAGAATTAGGAGTGGACTACCAATAGCGAACGAGGAACACAACCCAAACGATGAAACCCAAACACCACTGTTCCCGCGATTCGTGAGCGAATGAACAAACATGCACTACCATCTGATCGGCGTCGACACTACTTTAAGACATCCTATCCGCATTTCCAGCCGCCTGCTAAATTAAACATTCACAGCAAAAACTCAGACAGCACGAAAGCTACGTCACATGATTTCCTCTCAGTAAGTCGTTCACTGCATAACTCCGCTATTCCAGTCCTACAATGATGAGAATCGTTTTTATCAGTTCTGCTACTGAAATACTATGATGACCTCCAAATACCATACCAAGATCTCTGATGGACATTTTTTTTCTGTATATTGTATGCCTTGTTGAACCTTCGAGTTCATTCTCATTCTACAGTCGCTGATCATCTCCTTCGTATCAAGTGCATAACACGAGGTCAGGGCGAAGACGAATAACATGACAACTGATGTGCTCGAGGTAAGATTAGTCATCCAGTACAGCATGCGCGAAAAAATCACGCACAACTTTGTGTGTCAGGACAATGATGATGCAAGTTCTATCCATTCAACTACTTCGTTGTTGCCGAGTCATTCTCCCTCACTAGAGCCTTTCGTAGACGGCCATGATCAGTTGTGGAGTTGCGCATTACGCTTCATTTGACTTCCGCGCCCTGCCCAATCATGGACTCGTTTTGAGTCATTGAGGAGGAGGGCCGGCAACAACGACTGAGTATAACGGCATGTCTGAGTTCACTTCATGATTTCCTCGTTCGAATTTGATCACGTACTAAGTTAGAACGTAAACGGCTGACATGAGCCAGAAACCAAGACGCTCTGTGTGGGACTTTTCAACCGCAATTATCTGTGAGGAATCGGATATCCCTACCGACCCGACCACAAGGTCAGAACACTAAGCTGATGAGAACCAGCTTAGTGCGGGATATAAAGGTACAGTGCGACGGACAGAGCGGTTACGGGTGACCGTCACATTATCCATGCGTTGCCAACCTCGTGGTGCTATGGCAACTGACGCGCAATTTGTGCCTCACTAAACGCATGGAAATCAAAGTTAATCAAACTATAGCTAGCAAGTGGAGCATGCGATTTGCCGACCTAAGGTGATCACTTCAAGTTCTGACAGGAATTCTTCAGTCCCTGTAAGGCTGTAACTCCCTATCCGAATCTTACATCCCAGTTGACATAAGTCTCCCTGCATGGCGTTTCCTGAGAATTGGCCCCCCCTCCACTCTTCAGTCATCAATATATGACTGCCTGCAGGCTGATTTCTTGTCGCAAGTCTTTAGGGGGCCGATAAAAACCCAGTTTCATGCTGTAATTCTTAATAATTGAACAATCAATTCGTTGAAAATTGATTCATTGAGCTATGCTCGGTGCTGGAAGCCGCCTCTGTGTCTTTTGTAGTGTTCTGTATAATGTACGTACGCAACTCTCCCCTCTATACAATTTTCTCGACAAGAACGCACAGACCAAGTCTGCCCGCTTTTATCATGATTTGGCTGTAAAACCTACTGTAACCCTAACAGTAGCCCACCACCGAAACCGAAAAACTCGAAAATGCCGCACTCAACAGCACCACTACACCTCGATGTCGGATGTCGTTTGCGTCGACGACGCTGGAGCATGCATCTAAATCGAATATCGGACGTTGTACACATTCACATCGATCTACATCGAAAGTGAAAACTATACGCACTACATCGACCTGCGCCGAAAGCTTAATGTTATAACGCTTTTCCATCGATTATCGACAGTGAATTCTTGCGCATTTACAT
>SRPQ01000698.1:0-11961 GCA_018360075.1 Claviceps cyperi
CGCCCGTAGACACAGAGCGTCTTCGAGCGCCATGATCTCAACCAATTTTGACGTACGCTGCGGTGAGCTGTCCGTCAATAGAACGTTACAGCTCAGAGTAGGGATATTCCTTCGTACTCCATACTCCGTACACAGTGTACAGGTCACAGAACCAACGATTAGTTTTCACTAACTAGATGATGTACGGAGTATGTACATATACCGACTCCCGAGAGTCCCGAGGTACATACATACGGGGTATATACTGGGACAGCCTATGTACACCGTGCAGAGTACAAACTCTGTCGGCAGCCAATTCGAACGGCCAGGTGGGTACTCTGTATCCACTCTATTTTTGCTATACATATGTAGTCGACGTATTCAACGTTGACGTTGGCAGGAGATAAGTGCATATGTACATAGTTCCCCGCGCTTCCTGTCCGCCCAGGCCCCAAACACGTCCTGACTAGGAGGTAGGTACCTTAGTCCTTGTTAGTCCTTAGGTACCTAGTATGCACATGGTAGGTAGGTATGTAGTTAGGTACTGTAGTTAGGTACTGTAGTTAGGTACTGTAGTCTGAACGAAGATAAACGGGTGCCTGTAATGAAACAAGCCAAGTGTTCACCGGCAGACGGTGTCGCCAGCCGTGCAACAGGCGCAGTGATCAAAACTTATCATAATACGAAATGCCGCCCCGAGTTCAGAACCAGGAGTCATGTCGTTAATACCCTACCACCCAAAGGAAGGCCGGGAAATCGTACTGTAAGCACCTTCAAGCTCCAGCACCTTGACGCCTCGGCGTAAAGGCACCTGGAAGCCACGGAAGCTTCTTCTGCGCTTTGATTTGCACTCAGAAGTGACATCTTACTGATATTCTGGACTTCCGATGCTTTTAGACGCCACCGTAATGCAGTCGTGGTTCGAGATCCTGAGTCGCAGCGTCTTGAAATTCGCGGCTCCGAATGCCCAACATGTCGTCAACCCTTGGCCCGCTCACCGTCTCCTGAGCGGCCATACGACCGCCCCTTTGAAAGAAGCCACGAATATGTCGATCCAGAGTACTTTAGAATGCTTAAAACGGAAAATTTTGACTTCGCCCTGGGTAATAGGCCAGCGAGCCCTGTCCGGAGGCTAGTCGAGCCCGCATCAGCCGCAAAATCCAAGGGCCAGTCCGCGTCCACTCCAGCGGCCTCACCACGACTGAGAGCAAAAGCGCGATTGTCCGCCCATGAGGCCGCATCGCCTCCACACGCTGAGAAAAGTAGGATACGACGTGAAGCATTTAGCCCGAATTACTTCAAGACGTTTTTTGTGGAAGAAAAGACACTTGGCAAGGGAGGCAAAGGAGTCGTGTTGCTGGTTCGTCATGAAATCGACGGCTGTGCTCTGGGACATTTTGCTTGCAAGAGGGTACCCGTCGGTGACGACCACTCCTGGCTGGAAAAGGTGTTGGTAGAAGTTGAGCTTCTTGCCAAACTCTCTCATCCCAATCTGGTGTCCTACCGCCATGTGTGGCTTGAGGATGTTCGCTTGACAAGATTTGGGCCTAGTGTCGCTTGCGCTTTCATTCTGCAGCAGTACTGCAATGCTGGAGACCTCCATCAGTTTGTCGTCGGTGGTGCTCCGAGGGAGGCGACAAAGGAAGAGTTGAAAGCGCAAATGAGACGACGGTCTAGAGGCCACGCGGATATGCCCCTGGACCCTCTTATCGCGCGGCCACAACTCTCCTTCGAAGAAATTTATTCCTTATTTAAAGATGTTACCTCGGGCGTGGCATATCTTCATGGGGCAAATTATATCCATCGTGATCTGAAACCTAGCAACTGCCTCCTCCACAGTGAGGCTGGAAAATTGACCTGTCTCATCAGCGACTTTGGTGAGGTTCAAGCTGAAAATGTTGTCCGCAAATCGACTGGTTCCACTGGGACAATCTCATATTGCGCCCCGGAAGTGTTGAGATTGGAAGTGTCGGGCCAATACGGGAACTTCACAACTAAGTCTGACGTGTTCTCGCTTGGTATGATTCTCTACTTTATGTGTTTCGGGCGACTTCCCTATCAAGGTGCCAACGCCATCCAGGAGGAGCTTGAAGACATTGATCAGCTACGAGCTGAAATTGCAGACTGGCAGGGTTTTCAGGATGAGCGCCAGGAGCGTCCCGATTTACCGTCCAAATTATACAAACTTCTCAAGAAGCTGCTGGCCTTGGACCCTGCGGAGCGCCCTAGTGCAAGCGAAGTCTTGCTGGCAATGAGAAGCGAAACCAACCTTGACAACATCACAAAGAACGAATGGACGCCCGCAAACTCCCCAACACTCAGAGGTAACCGTATTCAAAATCTTGAATCTCCAGCGCCATCCGGGACGCCGGTCTCAGGTAAACGCTTGGCCAAATCGTGGCACTCGCTCTTGAGGCTTGCGAAGGCTGACGTTGAATCAGATCTTAGGAAGGATAGCCTACGAGGACGAACACTGCTAAAAAACGAAAACCTTAGTGTCAATGCAAATTTCTCAGAGGGCAGAAGAGCGTCTCAGGAATTGGAATCGCCCTCGCCGCCCTCAAAGGCAATCAGGGAACCTGAGCACCTCAGTCGCGGAGCTAGCAGTGTTCATCAGCAGGAACGAACCAGCCAACACAAATCACTGTCTATGGAAGAGTTCACAACGGCGGCCGCTGATCCGGCTCATTCGGCTACTCCTCCACTCCTGATGGCGCCACCTCGGACACGAGGTGAAGAACTCCGCTATCAGCTGAGGATCGTCGGCCATCGCGTCGCGTCTGGAGTCGACGTAGACAGTGAAGTAATCGAGTCTGCCACTCGCTTGGCAGTCTTTTTTCTGAAGCTCTTTACTCTATCCCAACCTTGTTGGCCTTATGTGGCAAGTATAGAGGTCGGTTTCCCGTTGATAGCTTTAGCGGCGTTGGAACTAGGATGGCCAAAATCTGTCCTACATGTGAGCTGGCCTCCCACGAGCAGTCACGGAAGAAACTGTCATCTCCCTCAATGCGGCGACCATGTGTGGCTCAATCTTGGTTTCAGAGCGCTCATGCTCGGTTTTCACTTTGCCATACTGTGGGCTGCTCGTCGCTGGAACATGCTTTGCGGTGGACGGCCTCAGGATGAGTGGCTCCGATGATTCGGATGGTAAGATACAGTCCAGTCCCGCAAAGTTGCAGGACAGCAAGAAGTGCTTCCTCATTGTCAGTCGATCTTCTCTTCCCTCAAGTGACTCTATGTGCTGTGCTCTACCGTCATTTTGGAGGGGATTGTGGACACGGTGAGCTTGTCGAGTCGTGTTTGAATTCTCGCTACACCGCAAAAGGCATTGTGGAATAATGTAACCTCAATGCTGTTGTCTCCCTTGTCACTTGTGAGCAAAGCTCAAGCCCTCTCCTCTCCAATTTTACTCCTAAGAACTCTGTGAAGCTCCTGGTCCATTTTTTTTTTACTTCCATTTTGTTTAATTCCATCAGCGTTTTGTGCTCTCATCCTTTGAGATTGTTATAATTTTTTTATCCCAATATTACTTTCAATTCTTAAGACGGGATCAAGCATTCAGGCAATTCCATGAAAATAATTACGTATCTTGATGATTTACTGCATGCATAGCTTCAATGCCAGGCTCTCATTTAAGCATTGCTCGTGCTCCAAACCGTGCCCTTCTTTCCATCTCAAATGTAGCCAGGCTCATGTTATTACTCTCAGCCGGTGCGACTCGTTTGCCGCCCGTCAAGCTTCCGAACCCGAAATCTGGATCTCCTCCGAGGCTGCCGAATATGTCGCCCACGTAATTACTGGGTTTGATGCCGCGACTGTAGATGCAAGTCCAGTTCGCCACAATCCCCTTGACGATCTCAATGCCAGCGTTGAAGATGTTGTCAAGAGCGATGACGAAGCCGTTTTGATCAGCCCTGGTTAGATGCTCCCAATCTGTTAGATTTGGGGGTGGTCTATCAAAGTTGGAGCCTATAAGTTTCGATGTACGTCAGTCGCAAGAGGCTTCCAAACACGGGGCATTCATGTTATCTGGGAGCTTTGGCGATTATTGGGCGTGTATTACGTACCAGTTCGCAGTATTATCAGGCGCGAAAAGTCAACTAAGCCCTCAATGGCGCCTCTAACCATGACTTCTAGCGTTGCGTTCTCTTCTTGGGCACTCATGCAGTATGTACCTGTCTGGTTGGTCCATAAGCGAGTGGTGTTCTCAAATGCAATGGCGAGTTTTGTCCCAGAATAGTACACATCACTTGTCGCAATGTCACATTTCACGACACTGGGGGCTCTGGAAGCCATCGCATGGTGATAGACAGGGCCAGAGTACTTCGAGCGGTATCGCTGCGGGCTACTTCGATCTGTGAGCTTTGCTTTGGATGCAAGAGAGTACGCTGCTTCTCTGAGCGCATCGTTTACTTCAAACACTTCGGTTCCGTATGTGATGGCCGGATACTCGAGGGGGTACTTTCGTCCGTAGGAAATGTACCCTGTTGGCCAATCTTCGGGGAGTGAGCGAGGGTCGATTTCGTACTGCAGAGCAACCTGGATTGTGTAGCGGGCGAGGGCAACACTGCCGATTGTGGCAAGATGAGGGTTAACACCGGCAATTCCAGCAAAGAGAAAATACGTCCTGCGGAGATCGAACTTGTTGGATAGGACAAAGGCCATCATGGATGCAGCAGAGTTGATTTCCCCCTCCCCCAGGGTCAATTGACACACTATGCCCGTCTCTGTACAAAACACTCGTGGGAACAGCATTGAAAGTCCGGCGACGGGCGTTGACCTTGCGGTGAGATTTCCCAGGTTTGATTCCTGGAACCGACTAAACCATATTTGTGCCTCTGGACGCCACTATCCGGGATGATACTCAGTAGATATTGACAGATGGCGGAATAAAAAAGTGTCACATAGACTGACCATGGATACAACCACTACTCGTGGTGCTATGGAGCCATTTGTGTCATCGCGGATGCTAGGCAGCGAAGTGTAACATGGCGTCATGAGACTGAGCAAGAAGAGCACTCGCCTCAACATTATTCGTCGTTCGGGATAAAATGAACAGATTGAATGAAATCCCAAAGGTAGGCACCCTTCTACCTCATCGAAGTACAATACTGTTCTATGATTAGAGACAAAGCATCGAACTTCAGTCCGCCGAGGAGTAGAAGATACTTATATTTCAATAAGTGGTGTATTGTGGTACAGGCTACAGCGTTGCTTCATTTCAAAACGATGTATACTATGTTGGAAGGCGTACCCTCCGTCATAGCATAGAAAGTCGAAGCAAGTTCTGTAACACCTATGCTTGAGATCGTTCTTGTCCCCCCAAGACATCGCCCGTACTTCTCTCCGTGGCGAGGGAACACAGTCGTGAGCTTTCCCATTGCATATTCCATCTCTGGAGCAGTCCAATGACTATGCACGTTGTCTGGGTTGAACACGGCTCGCAGCTGAGCAAGCTGGATAAACACACGTGGGATGCCTAGCTCGGTTGCGCAAACTGACCGAGCAGCCGCCATTTTTGCACTCAACTGAGAGGCAAGAAAGCCGAGGAATCCATCTCATTATCCAGGTCAAGGCAAATCTTATCCGGTCATTTGGGACAGAGGGACCACAACTAAGGCCGGCGTAGCACTTGCTCGCCTCCTTAGACTGATTGCTTACCCGACGCGGATCTGGACCTCATTCTCTGGATGCGACCAAATTAACGGCTTGCACTCGCTTTTCGGAACCTCGTCACGCGAGAAGGTGAAGGTCGGTTGAATGCCGCGGAGGCGTTGACGCTCTACGTCCATGTCGCAATCTCTGGAATTCAGCGCACCGATAACTACCTAGGCTTGAAAGCTGAGACGTCTCGCGGGAAGAAGAAGGGTGGCGTTAAAGACCTGCACTTGGTTCCGTTTCAATCTCTTCCGTACGTGTATCTACCGAGCACACAGCTGTTGCCTCTCATTTTAGACCACCCACCCTCCCTGTCACGTGTCCGTGTGGCTTTCTTTCGTGACGAGGAGTGCCAGGCTAATTACCAGGTAACTTAGCCCTGTCTGGCGCAGAGAAAAAGAAAAATAGACCGAAAGAACGGAAGGAGGGCTGGAAGGACGGAGAAGGAAGAGGGAAGGAGGACGGAATATGAAGCCAGGGAGGAAAGGAGGAGGAACGGTTACAACATATTGGATTGAAGCTTGCCATAATTCTCCTTTTTGATAGGTACAGTACCTACGGAGTACCTCTACTTAAATAGGAGGTAAGAGGGGGTTATCCCTACTCTAAGCTGTGACGAAAAAAAGCTGTACCAATCAAAAAGTGGGACACCGCTGAGCTGGGTAGCTTACTAGCTAGCGCAGCTCTGTTGTGCACACTCCCTTCGGATAACGTCACGAAACTATGCGATCTATGTATAACCGCAACACCGAACATAAAGGCATGAAATGGTTGCATGATTGGGAGGATTAGCTATGTATCTACGCACACTCAATACCACCTTGGAAATTGTGACAGAAACAACAACACACAGACACAAAACAACACACAATTTCAATCAAAAAAAACTGCATGCTGTGCCTCAGATTAATTGCCTATTGCAGACTTGCGTCCCCGTACAACTGCCGTTGTTCAGCAACATCTTGTTCTACTTCATTCCAAAAAGCACGAATGCCGCGATGATTGGGTACTAAGTTTTCGACGAACGCCCGTAGATGGAGATGGTATTTGAGAGCCACGATCACAACAAATCCTGGCGTACGTTGCGGAGAGGTGCCCGTCAATCATGCGATAATTGCTCAAGGCGTGCTTTACAGAAGACCATTCCTTTCTGAGGGCCCATTGCTGTAGGAAGGCAAAAATCTCGTCAAAAGTATCAAACTGCACAGAGGGAGGCAAAATCTTGGATCTGCTCACCATCATACTCGTGACTCGTCAAGGGCTGTGCCGTGGGGGACAATGAGCGTGTTGGCGTGAAGCTCAGAAGAGGGATTGAAAGACATGATAATGATGAAGTTGAAGTTCAGGAATTACTTTGATGAGAATTCAATCGTGACTGATGATTTTGACGGCAAGTTGATGTTGATGAATGTTGGCTTGCAAGACTCAAGAGAGAGAAATAATTCTGCTCGACCGCGTCGTGACCGCGTCGAGAGCGAAGTACGCGAGAGGGTGTGGGATAGGGGAAGTGGCCGTATCAAAGGCTCCACTACTACGGCTACAGATATATTCGCCCCACTCGTGTACATATGTACCTCTTTTTTTTCGTTACAGCTTAGAGTAGGGATACGCGGTAAGAGGTATGTATGTACCTATACATAGGAATGTACTGTACATAACTCCTGGGTGGAGTCCTTCTTAGATTGCACCCACGAGTAGGTAGACCGTAGGTACATGTCAGGCAGGACTCAGGACTCAGCCACTGCAATATGTATGTATGTACGTACTCCGTATGTACATACAGTGGAGGTACACATAATTTAGGCCTGCACCTGGCGCCGGGGAGACCCGCGCCTTTTCTAGGCCATATTCAGCGTCATACTCATAACGTGTACTGGCGGGCAATTCAATTTCATCCCCCCCTTCTAAGGGGATGAAATTGAATCGCCCGCCAGTAGACGAACCGGCACATCCTTGTGCGTTGAATAAGTTTCCTACGACCAGATAACGATTGTGCCTCCCACTCTCCGCGACCTTTTTGCGAAGTATGTAATACATACCCAGATCGAGCTTGGGCCGACTACGAGTACCGCCCTCGCCTCTTCCTCTCTACAACATGAGCAACTGGAACGTCGCGACTTCGTATAATTATGCTTTCCTGGAGCAATCGCACTTTCGCCACGTGAAGCCTTGAGAACTCTGCGTCATTGAGTGAGGCATATATCCACACGCTTCCAGGGAGGCTGCCGACAAGGCTGTGCCTTGATGGAATCAAATCACATACACTCAACACAGCGCCATGAGTCCCACTACCATCATGGCTCAGCAGGTCAAAATTCCAGACCTTAAGCTGAGGAACTGCGCGAGCCTTCTCCCACATCTTTCCACAATTTCGCATTCACACCCTCGCAGTTGCATAAACTCCTTACTTGCGCAGCCTCGAAGCTCTGGAATTCTTTGACGGTCTTCGTGGTCTTGCAGCCGGGATTCGGACTGACATCGCCGCTGGCCTCAGTGTCGATGAAACCAAACTCGAGGGCTCTGTTTCTTTCGACGACGCGGTGGTCGTCGGCCGAGAATCCCGTCCTGCTGCTTTGATGAACATTTCGCCGACGGCGATGACCCATATACATCATGTTATCCGACTTGGAAACAATTCTATCTCTCAATTCGCCGATCGAAAACGAATATTTGGGACAAATCGACACCCTTCGCCGGAGGCAAAAATCCTTCTTAAAGCTCATGCGGATCGCTTTCAATGACAAGCTGCTCATTCTCCTCACAATATCGGCCTTTGTTTCTCTGGCCGTTGGTATCTACCAGTCTGTCACGGCAGAAGAAGGATCCTCAAACATCGAGTGGGTTGAAGGAGTGACTGTTGTCATTGGTATTGTCGTCATTGTCTTGGCCAGCGCTGCCAGCGACTGGCAAAAGAACCACAAGTTCAAAAAGCTCAATGATCGGAAGAAGCATCGTGAGGTGACTGTCCTCAGATCCGACAGAGCGCAACAAGTCGACATTACCCAGGTTTTGGTAGGGGCATCATGCATATTAAGGCAGGGGAAGTTATCGCGGTTGATGGCATTTTAATTCAGGCTTGTGGCCTTGAAATCAATGAGAACTCCATCTCCGGCGAATCTGGCATGGTTCAGAAGACTGTATCTGGCGACCACGACGCGTCTCATGCTGTTCTTGCAGATCCCTTTATTCTGAGTAGAACAACAGTCTCACGAGGCGTTGGACGCTATCTCGCTCTGTCAGTTGGTGTCAATTCCACGTACGGTCGCACTCTTATGTCTTTACATGAAGATGTCGAAGAAACGCCATTGCAAGCCAAATTGGGGCGACTTGGCAAGCAGCTCATCGTCTTCGGCGCCATCGCTGGCGCCATCTTCTCGTCATCTTATTCCTTCTGTTCTTGTTACGTCTGAAGTCAATGAAGAATGAGGGGCCATCAAACAAAGCAGAGGCTTTTTTGCAACTTTCTGTCTATCTTGTCTATTACTGTAGTAATTATTGCAGTTCCAGAAGGGCTGGCGCTGAATGTCACTGTGGCTCTGGCCTTCGCTACGACGCGCATGCTTCGAGACAACAATCTTGTCCGGCTCATTCGCTCATGCGAGGTCATGGGCAACGCTACCTGCGATTGCTCTGACAAGACGGGGACCCTCACGCAGAATGAAATGACAGTCGTCGCCGGCCGAATCGCTCTCGACGGTGCTTTCGATGACATGCATGCATCTTCAGTTGAAAAGGAGCAGTCGGTGCCGAATTTCACCATCGCTAGGGCAGATGGGTCAGCTTCGCTTGTAGCAGCCATGTCTTCCGAAGTCAAATGTATAATCAAAGATAACATCGCATTAAATTTCACCGCTTTTGAAAGCGACAGTTCTGAGTCTTCCAGTTATTTTGGGTCCAGTACGGAAACAGCGTTGCTGAATTTTAGTCGAGACCATCTCGGCATGGGGCTTCTGGGAACTGAAAGAGCCTAAACACTTGTCGTTGTCATGCTCCCCTTCGAGTCTTCGCGAAAGTGGATGGCAGTTCTCATTAGGCTCTCATCTGGGAGATACAGGCTCCTTATCAAAGGCGCGGCTGAAGTTATCTTCGAGTATTGTGCTTTTGTCGGTGAAGATCACACGTACTAGCTAGATTGTCCGAAGAAGACAGGTGTCGGTTTCGGGACATCATTCAGGAATATGCTAGCAGAATGCTTCGCCCTGTCGCGATTTCTCACAAAGATTTCGACGAATCTGAAGTGATCGAGCATTCCAGTGATGACCCCCAAGCTTCCATAAATCTTGAGTGGCTTGCGTCAGGCTTGATTTTAGTTGGCGTCTTCGGAATACGCGATCGATACGGCTCGAGGTCATCAATTCGATCAAGAAGTGCCAAGAAGCTGGAGTGTTCGTCCGCATGGTCACGGGAGACAATTTCCTTACTGCCGCGGCTGTTGCCAGCGAATGTGGTATTTAATCCAGTGGCGGCATTGCGATGGATGGGCCAACGTTTCGCAGTCTTGGCTCAGAACAGCGGAACGCTGTCATTCCTCGCCTCCAAGTTCTGGCCAGGTCCAGCCCGGAAGACAAACTGCTTCTCGTCTCTCATTTGCGATCTATGAACGAGACTGTGGCCGTGACGGGAGACGACACAAACGATGCACTGGCTCTCAAGTCGGCAGATGTTGGGTTTGTGATGGGAATCCAGGGCACAGAAGTCGCAAAGGAACCTGCTTCTATTATTCTTCTCGATGATAACTTTGCCTCCATCGTCAAGGCGCTAAGCTGGGGTCGCACGATCAATGATGCCGTGAAGAAGTTTTGTCAAGTAAGTCCCTGTAATATATCAGAAAGACAATCAACCACTCTGGCTGCGGATTTGAAACGGATGAAGTAGGCTGATGAGGAAAGTATCTCGATTTCATTTCACTATCAACATTACGGCTGGCATACTTGCAATAACTTCCGAACTCGTGGGCGACTCTATTTTCACAGTAGTTCAGTTGTTGTGGATTAATCCCATGGATATATTTGCCATCACTAGGATTAGCTACAGATCACCTCTCATCAGACTTCCTCAAACGAAAGCCGGAACCACGGAATGTTCCGATCATGAATATAAGGATGTGGAAAATGATGTCTTGGCCAATCACTATATCAGTTGGCTGTTATTTTCGTTGTACATTATGCCGAATGGGAAAGTTTGATCCGCAGACTGAGGCCGAGATCGAATCGCTACAAACTCTGGTACTCAATATCTACGTCTGGATGCAGTTTTCAACCAGCATAACTGCCGAAGGGTTGACAACAAGCTCGACATATGGTACCAGGGAGTTCTTCGAAATCCTTAGTTCATTGGCGTCCAAATGCTCACAATTGTTGGCCAATTTGTCATCATTCTCAAAGGTGGTGAAGCATTCGACACCGTTCCCTTAACGGGCGCGTAATGGGGATGGAGCTTGCTGTTTTGAGGATTGACGCTTCCGCTTGGCGCTCTGATCCGCCAAATTCCCGATAGACATGTTACATCCATTTTCCAGAAGGTAGGACAGTTTTCTCGCTGGCTCACTCTGCCATTTAGAAACTGGTGCTTCTGCTTGTCTGTTCCTCACACCAGAAGCGGGCAAGAGGCGATCGGAAACGCGACTACGTACGAGCTCACGGGGCGCAACTCGTGTCAATGTCGATATCAAAAGTCCAGATTGTCGAGCAAGTCGCTCTACACGAAGCGAAACTTCAACAAACCAAGCTCAAATATACGAGACTCTGATCGAATCAACGGACGACAATAATGAAGCACAGGTAGAATCTTCAAGCTTTGATACAGGCCGCTCGCCTGGGTCGCCCAACTGGCATAAAAAGCACAAAACTGGAATTACATCCTGAGACATTACAATTTACGAGACGACTCTGTTCTCCAACCGAGGACCAATCTCGACATACCGCCCAGCCAAGACGAATTTCTCATGAAGTACATGCATTTTAAGCCTTGCCAAGAGGAACAGCCAGCAAGACGGCAAAAACGACCAGCAACACATGTGTGAGTAGAGCCCAACCGACCACGGTCCGTCGTCATTTCTCAGAGGCCCTCCGTGACTTGGGAGACTTTCCTGCGATCTAAGCGGAGATGAGACATGCAGGTTGAACAACCAAGTTGTAAAATTTCGCCAGTTTATGGAACAGGATATGTATGCGTGAAGTGTGAAAGTGAGGTTTTCCACCACCTTCGCCACGACGACATAGCATTTACATATCACATATCAAGACTAACGTGCGTGATAAGCATGCGTCGCAGATAAGCATGCGTCGCACTTTTCCCTCCTACATCATTACTTCCATCTGATCA
>SRPQ01000699.1:0-11944 GCA_018360075.1 Claviceps cyperi
AAAAAAAAAAAAAAAAGAACAAAACAGAGATGCAATAACGCAAAAACAAAAGTCGGTAACGCTAGACATGCCGTGTATGAATATGCTGATGCCTTTTTTCTTTTCATGGTAAACACTTCTTTCGTCAGTGAAGTCCAGCTTGCCCAACTACCCTCCTTGATACACTGTGCCCCCCCATACCCTCTCTTCTCCCTCTTCTCACCTTCTCACCCCGTCACCCGAATTGATTCGGCTTCTTTCCCTCAAAGCCCCGCCACCCTTGAAGCATTAGGGACGGCAAAGGAAGAAGAAAGAAGCAAGCAAGCAAGCAAGCAAGAAAGGAAAGCGGCGGGAAGGGGGCCCACCGATGCGATGCTGGCTGGCAAGTCCGCGCAGCGCGAAACAACAAAGAGACCCTAAAGTCGCAGGTCCCTCAAGATCTGATCCGCCATATTCTTAAACTGCCACGTATTTCCCGTCATCCTCTTGAACTGAATCCCATGCAGCGACAGCAAGGGGACCTTGACGATGAAAATCTCAAACTCTAGAATCATGCTCTCTCCCAAATCGCTCTGCACCTGCGTGCTCGTCTCCCCGGGGACTCGTCTATTAGTGCCTCCATGGCGGCGGCGAGGGATGCTATCCACCGACGTTTCCGAATTGGAGTAGCTTCGGTCACGGTCACGCTCTGTGCGATCACGATCTGATCGAGCAGGCGTGCGAGGGGCCGTCGTCGATTGGCGTTGCTGCTCGCGCTCAAAATCTCGTAATTCATCTCGGTCGTCGTTGCGCATTAAGCCACCGAGGCTAAAGCGGCGGCGGTGGCCGGAACTCATGGGGAAGTCTTGGACTTTGTTGAGGTCAATACTTGGGGTGTGCCGGCAGGCGAAGCCGCCTTTGATTTCGGTGAAGTCGACATTGAGTTGTTTGAGGACTCGTCTGATGTCGCTGCGGATTGCAGGCACCGATCTGCCAGACGTTGTCGAGACACTGAAAAGACCCTTAAGGAAAACAGGTTTCGCTAGTTCGGCGCTGTCCAGACGATCTGTTGAGACTCCGTTGTGTTCTGGCTCGAGATCTGTTTCTTCGGGAACGCCTGCTTCCGGCATGTTCTCGCGCTTCATGCGGCGCCGTTGGATGCTCTCGCGGCGGGCATGGCCAAGGGACTTTGTTCGCATGGAAACCGAACGGGAGTGGCCGTGTCCTCTTTGCGATAATTCTTGTTGGTCATTCGATACCGATTGTTCCGACTCGCTCGTTGGTGCCAGCTCTTTGAGCGCTCGACCGCCATCGCGATGACGCATGCCGGCAGAGTTTACACTCGTGGATCGACCTAGGCCGGACTTGCGGGATTCTCTCATGCCGGGTTGAGCACTCATTGGAGGGCTCAGAAGGCCGCTATGGTGAGGCTGGCTGCTGCCCGACCGAGCGGTGGGTACAGAGACCTCGTCTCGATCTCTCCTGCCGCGACGGATGCTGAAACTCTTCTTAGGCGTTGACGGCGTACCAGAGGTTGTTAGATCAGAAGGTGAGTGAACTTGGACCACGGGAGGATGAGATCGGTCCTTATCCAGGCGCTCGGGCTCCCTACGCTTACGAGTGCTGAACCTCCGCAGTAAACCTGCAGCAGCGCCCTCTTTCCTCTGCAGCTGTTCCACCTTGGTCTCGGGTGGCGGCGGCGCAGTCGGCACTTGAGGTCTCGCCAACTCTGGTGCATCATCTTCGCCGTGTGTGCGGGCTCGGGGCCGTGACCGACCACCAGTAGGTTTTTCGCCGGGCATTTCGAAAGCAGATGCGTTGGTATGGGCAGCTTGTGGAGCAGCCAGCTCCGGCACGGCTTCAACCACCTGTTCACGATCACGTCCACGAAGACGGTCTTTCTCTCTTTCCTTTTCTCTTTCCCTTTCCTTTTCCTTCTCTCTTTCCCAGTCTCTCTCTTTGCCTCGAATCTTGTCCTTTTCACGTGATGAACCCGCGGATGTAGGTGCAGGGACTACCATGGCAGGATCCCGTTCATGCTTCTCCTTGACAAGATAATAGATGGAAAGCAGTGGACTAAATGCATACATAGGATCATGCCCCAGCTGCAGCGTATCAGTGCTCGGGCCTGTCAAGGTGTCTCTGCTATTAGAAGAGTTGCGCCTCTTGTAAAAGTCGAAGCCAAACCCTCGTTTCTTTTCGGTCTCTTTGGCGGGCGCAGGGAGCTCTCGTTCACGCTGATACAGCTTGACAGCCTGCTGGTAGTCCTCTGATTCGATGACCCTAGTGAGCTGGGCTCTGATGGCTTCTGGAGACCCAAAGTTAAAACCTTGCATGGCATGGATCACGTCCGCGTCTAGAGGGTGGTCCAGGGGTTCGCGAATGGGAAGGTGATTTTCCGGCGCGCTATTGTAACCCTTCAACATCCATGGATGGTTCATCACTTCCTGCATGGTGGCCCGCTGCTTTGGATCGGTCACGAGCATTCGAGAAAGAAGTTGTTTGCATTCTGTGGCAGCAGGTATTAGCTGAAGTCATTGTGACGTTGCTTTGACGATACATTATACATGAAAACAACAATAGAAAATCGAGATTAGGATGCAAAGGAAAAGAGCCAAGATTACTCACCACTTGAAAGCCAGCTAGGATAATCGACCAAGCCTTTCTTGATCTTGGCATGAAGAGCGGGCATACTCTGGTCGTCGAAAGGAACCTTACCACAAACGAGAACGTAGAGAACAATGCCAAAACTCCATATATCAACCTCGGGTCCGGTATATGCCCTGGCCTGTAGCAATTCCGGAGCAGCAAAGTAAAGACTGCCGCAAAAGGTCTTCAAGTGTCCGTGCGGAGAAAATAGATTGCCAAGACCGAAATCAATAATCTTGATGTCGCCAGTCTTGCTAATGAGGATGTTCTCGATCTTGAGGTCGCGATGGACGATGCTATTCCGGTGGCAGTAGTCTAACGCGCTCGCAATTTGACGACTAAACTTCCGGGCTTGTTTCTCCTTAAGTTTTCCATGAGAGATGATGTAGTCGAGCATCTGGCCCCCATTGACGTACTCAAAGAGCATGTACCAATGGTAGTTGGTGCGCACGACATCTCGCATGCCGCAAATGTGGGGGTGGTTCAGGAGGGTAACGATGGCTGCCTCGCGCGCTGTTCGTATTTCTTTGGATTGATCGGCTCGTTCCTTGTCTGCGCGAGTCTGATGTTCTTCCGTCGAGCCGCGGGGCACAATCTTACAAGCGACCTGTCAAGCGAGCAAAATGAACTGTGTCAGCGCGTGCATGGGCAGTATAGAAGGGTGATTGATCTGCCATCCAGCACAGATTGCCCCCCAGACAGTGGTTTGTATGGCAATGGAGTGGCACAGATGTACAGTCATTGTTCTCAGGACTGGCCGTCAAGATGAAGGAAACAAGGACGAAGAGAAGTAAGGACGAAACAGAAAACGATTGGCACAAACCTGTTCACTGCCATCTTCTTTGCGAGCCAGCTTCACCTTGCCCATACTACCTGCACCTATGGTCTTGCCGAGAATCCATTTGCCAGACTGAGTAGGAATAGTGGTACGTGATCTCGTCTGCTTGCTGGCTGGCTGCGGGGCAGGATGAGCATCTTGAGGAGCACCATGAGACGTGGGCGCGACAGACGGGCTGCCATTCATGGTGGTGACGGCCGAAGGACTCATGTCGACTGCGGGATGAAGTTGACGATAATGCCGTTGAGAGGACAAGCGGGCGACAATCTTGGACTGAAGCGATTGGGCGGTGGACGAGGGGCTCGTCGAGGACTCGGCGACGGCGGCAGCGGCGCCCCTTGTCGTCGAAGGACACACAGTGCGACCTCTGCGGGAGAAGCGCGTGGATTGCGAGAAAGATGCTAGGCGCGAAGCCTCGTAATCATGATGGGGCAGGATCTCCTGGATAGGGCGAGAGGCAGCGGGCGTGGTGTCGGCCTTTGAAGCGGATGGGCGGCGGTTGTGGTGACGCTGTTGCTGCTGCTGTTGCAGTTGCTGTGGGAGCAGCCGTTGGAGATGTGAACTGGAGGCGAGGGTTTTGGGGGCCCCTCGGGGAGGAGTACCGGGGGTTTCGGGGCCTCGATGTGCGTTGGCTCGGGCATTGGGCGATGGGCCGGTGGAGCCGCTCGCAAGAGACTGGCCACTGAACGGGGCTCGCCGCAGGGGCTGAGCCGTAGATGAGCTGCGTCCACTGCGTCCACTGCGTCCACTGGCCAGTGCGGCAACGCCGGCAGCTGTCTGCCCTCCAACCGGCAACGATGGCCGACTGTTGGTCGCGCGATCATGTTGAGGTGGCGTCGAATGCTGGGCACGACCATGGACAGCTCCGGACACGCCGGCCTTGATGGAAATCAGGGACATGAGCGACTTGATGGACGGGGGCCGATACGTCGTCGCAGATGAACTCTCACTCTGCCGCCGACGTTGAAGCCGATGGCGGTGGTGATGGTGCTCGGTGGGGGCTTGGCGTGTGGCCATCATCACCGTTGTGACCGGGCAGAGGCCGCCCGCTCGACTAATGTGTCCTTGGCCCTGGGCTGGGCAGCTTGGGCAGAGATGGCCGATGGACGTGCGGCGGTTGGGACGCAGCGGCAGCCGCAAGAACGAAGACGAGGAAATGAGGACGACGTCGCGAGAAGACGACCAGAGCGCTTGACAGACGACAGACGTGATGGACGTGACGGACGAGAAACTTCAAGATTGAAAAAGGGTCACTGCTCTGTAAGCACTCTCGCCGCGAAAGAAGCCCTTGTCTGGACCGGGCGACGAAAAGAGCTGCGAGGTCATGCGTCGTGTAATTTGCTCTCCGCAACCAAAGCGCTGCTGTTGCAACCACGCGGCTGCCCACCGCCACACGGCACGGTTGGTCCGTACGAACGGGTACCGGGACGACGGCTGGGTTTTATTTCTGGAAGGGTGATAGGTTTTCTGCCTCAGATATTGATACCGCCCTGGAAATAACGCAGAATAAGAAATCAGACGCTGTTCAAGGCTCTGCTGTGATGAACAGCCACCAATCAGCCTTTGGGCGGCAGCACAGCTTGTATATATGTACATATGTATATATTCGCTCACTACGTATGAAACTCGACGCGCACGACATCGAGTTATCGACACAATGTAAGATACCTAGACGCAACATGCATGAGAAATACGGAGCACATGCGAGGCGGCAGCTGAATGCAACGAAACTCCTCGACGGATGCAGCGTCACGGTATCCACCAGCTCCGGCCAAGGCACAGCTTTAGGTACCTAACTCGGTGACGTGAGCCGTGAGGGAGCAGCTCTGTCCTCGCCCATCTCCCGGACTGCATTGTTACTGACATCAGCGGCTTGACTGTCCTTTGTCTTCGAATTCCTCGGCCATGACTGGCCAATGCGGAAGGAAGTATTCCAGTTTCTGGAGCGACGTTCCCTCGCACAAGCACGAGGTAAGTAGTTACATAATAATGAGACACACAAATCCGAGCGGCGTTTCCCTGGTGTCTTGCGACAAAAAAAAAAGACTGCGAGGACTCAAGTTGGGCTGATTTCTCGCAAATCTCCGTCGCGCCCTCGAAATGGAACATAATTTCAAGGGAAAGTGAGGGAGAGTTGCCCTGAGGGGGAGGATTGAGAATATGGTGGTCAGTGCAGACATGTATCATGTAGTACGTACAGGGCACGTTTCACGTGAGGCACTCTGGATCGGGACCGTGCACGCACAACGCACACACAAAGAGAAGAAGTCTCGGGTACCTACAGAGTTCTTAGTAGTAGATCATGAATACAATCACCATTGAAGTCCTTCGTGTAGCAATACTCTACAGTTCTACTGCCGCGCAATCTCTTAGCTTCGAGAGATTACCTCCACCCCTTTCAATACACAAGAGTCAAGACATTTATTAGAGTTCGCATGCGAAGATGAGGGGGCGTTTCGATGTCACTGCTACACATCACAAACAGTCCCACGTCTAGACCCTAGCTAACACCGATATACGTGCGCCCCTGCAAGATTGTGAATCGAGGCAGGAGCCTTTCCTCTTATGACTGTCCTGTATTTACCATACCTTTGTGAGGCGATGACTACGGGACGGGTAAAGGAATGGATTTCACAGCAATTCAGGGGACTTTTGGATCCGCCAACTTCCAAGTATGCTATTCCGCCAGCAGATGCCCAACGGAACCGCATGGGGGAACGGTCCCCAGGATGTCAACTCAACCATAGCAGATACCTGTACCACCGTAACTTCATTGTAGACACTCCCGAATAACAATTCGTGCAAGCTACAACTGCTTGTGAAGGATATGCTGTCTGTAGAGACCATGAACAACATGCTCCTAGATGCCTAGTCGATCATAACTAAGCTAGGATCTCCAAAGCAATCCGCACTTTCACGGCCAAAAAAGGCAGCAAGACGCGCCTCAACAGACGCTGTGGCCACGCAATGAAGCACGCAGCTAGTGGCCAGACAGCTCCTTTTCAACCAGTAGAGGTGGCCGCGCGAGCCTCTGACACGCATCAGCAGACGCGTAGAGTGTAATCACAGACTCCCATGCCAGAAACGCTGTCAACACTCGCAGCTATGTGCCCATCGCGTGATTGCAGACACTGTAAAGGCGCGCCGTACAATCATTTTGTACCATGAGAGCGCGTGAATGCTTAGAATATGGTCTGAGCTTGATCGCGATTGCTCAAGTTTCTGAGACTATGGTCTGAAGGGCCTCTGGAGACAGTTGTCGGAATCGCTGACCAAGGCATCAGTGTCACATGATCGGATGCACCAATGTGGTGCGTCATTGGCTGCAGCCGTCACAACATTGTAGGATAAAGGGCTTTTCCCCCCTTAACATCGCTCTTGCCTCATTTTCTAGCGAGAACAGACACGACGAGAATATACTTTGGTTACGAATGCATTGATCTTTATTTGCTTACCCTGTTTATCCCAACACTGATCAGTGTGGGTGACTACAACCACAGAGAAGCAAAGGAACAGTCGAGACACCTTGAGAGTCAAATCGCTTGGTTGTGCTAAAAGAAGAAAGGCGGAGCTACTGCAAGGTCTAGACTTCAAAGGATTACAGAATCAGCTTGAGGCTCTTAACGAAAGTTAAGCTGCTTTTCTAATCTTCGGCCGTCACATCACGAGCCAATCCGGGTTACTGAAAACTTCCTTACTATACTTCCTGGAGGCTCTTAACGAAAGTCTAGGAAGAGAAGTAGAAGCTCCTCTGCCCCAAAACACCACACTTCTTTTCTGGCCGTTGCTAGCCAAAACCCATTTTGTTATACTCTTATTTCCGCCAACTTTTCCACCTCGAACCATGGCATCAGAACCGATGAAGGAGGTCTTCGATGATCTATCTCTCAGCCAAGTTCAACGGCCTTGGAATGAGACCGGGTTCTCCCTCGAAAACTTTGACCGAAAAATTATCATTCGCCCAAATTCCGAAACTGTCCATGATCCTAAACCCAGAATCGCGCCCACTACACCCGAAACATAAACTTCGACAAATACGTTTCAGAAAGATGGCCCGATTCCGATGATACAGCACTTGATTTGAGGACAGCGACACAAACCGATCTGAACGACCGAATTAAGCGTGTTTTCTGGGCTGTCCTTATCGTCCGGAGATTTGGCTGGACGTTCTCCATCTGAGCATCTCCTTCTCTGAAGATCAAGGGGGTCGGGAAGTACAATGAGAGCTCGGTCAACAACAGAGTCCTTGTCGAGGGCAGCTTCGGTGGGATATCCACGCTTGGAGTCCTTCGATCTTCTCTGAACCGGGTCGGCACTGACTTTGTCGGCAGTTTGTTGTTGCTGTTGCAGCGCCGTGTCGTTTTGGTTTGACGGGCCAGCAGTGGCAGTGTTTTTATGTTGCCCGGTCTGATAGTATCTGTGGGCTCGTGTGCGGGAGCTCGCCTTGTCTGTGTGCACGGAGTTTCCGGAGTCGTCGAATTGTTGATCAATATTCTTCGGATGGTTCGGGTCAAGTTGGTCTTTGAAAGTGCTTCGGTTTGCTTTCCTTTGTCGATAGAATTTGCGGGTTGCTTCCCTTTGTTGAAAAACTCGCTCGCT
Source organism: Claviceps cyperi (assembly GCA_018360075.1). Classification (NCBI taxonomy): domain Eukaryota; kingdom Fungi; phylum Ascomycota; class Sordariomycetes; order Hypocreales; family Clavicipitaceae; genus Claviceps; species Claviceps cyperi. The sequence continues at coordinate 8,045 of SRPQ01000699.1, forward strand.
CTCCGTCTCTCCTGAGGTCTGGTACCCTTGCTGCGTCAGGCGTGCGAGACCGTCGGCTACCGTCTCCAGGGCTGCTGTGGGAACTCCGTTGTCGCGCAAAGTGTTGCGGAGTTTCGTTCGAACTTCTTTATGCACTCTATTCCAAATGGCCTTGTCCCATATTTGGAAGTCTTGGCAGACTCGTCGATGCAGGATATTGTTCGAAACCTCGTCCTCCAAGTACTGTTTTAAGAGACAGATAACTCGGTCGTTCAGATCGCTTTGTGTCGCTGTTCTCAAATCAAGTGCTATATCACAGGAATCGGGTCATCTTTCTGAAACGTATTTGTCGAAGTTTATAAGTTTCGGGTGTACTTCACGACCCCCTTGATCTTCAGAGAAGGAGATCCTCAGATGGAGAACGCCCAGCCAAATCTCCGGACGATAAGGACAGCCCAGAAAACACGCTTCCCGCAGACCTCGCCGTCAGCAAGGATCTTGTTGCTGGCGTCGCCCTCAATGACCCCCCTCATGGAAGCAAAGACCATGGGGGGGAACGTACTTTCAACCCACTAGACAAGGAAAGGAGAGTCGTTGACGCCGTCACTGACGACTCGGACTCCCGGATAAGCCGTGCCGATCATATCTCTGACGAAGTCCTCCAGGTTTCTTTTGAAGAGTCCCTCAACAACGGCTTTCCTGTTCATTCCAAAGTCTCTTGGGACGAGAGTGTTCTTTCCGAACAGCATGCGTTTAGTTTTTCGTTTCTGGTCATTCTCGCGATTCCCCTCCTTCGATAAAAGGAGAGACTGCCAGTGTCGGAATCGCTGACCAAGGCATCAGGATGTACTCACGCACGCTCATTGGCTGCAGCCGTCGCAATATTGTAGGATAAAGGGCTTCCCCCCGTTATCCCCCCTTGCCTCACTTCCTAGTTTAGACATGAACAAGAACAGACACGACGAGAATACACTTTGGTAACGAATGCACGCATTGATCTTTATTTGCTTGCCCTGTTTATCTCAACAGACAGTATGTCCTTCATAAGTAGTGTAGCTAGCACGAACCGTTAGATGATTGCCATTGTAGAGAGGTGGTTCAGGCCGACTCGAGGTTTCGGAGCGACCATTATAATAAGGGCTTGCTACGGTAGATTCGCTTTTCGCGTCGTTTCTCGAGTGCAATCTAGCCTCGTTAATGAGACCCGTCATACATTTCGGACTGTATCGAGGGTCGCAAACTTTGGTGTGATCGAGTTGATAGCCTTGCCAAGTTGCCATGCCTTTGACAGTGGCCTATGTACCTACAGGCTACAACACATTTTTCACTTTCCTTCATCCCAGCCTTCGCACTAATGTTAATGCGCGTCCCGCAAGCCTTCTTTCACCGCCTGCCTAATTTGGCTGCACGTAGCTACCTAGACCATGGTCGCCAAGGAGGTATGTACACTTTCCACTGACTTTCGGTATGTACAGTACCTATTCTGTCCAGCTCCTTACTCAAACTCTGTACTTGGACCAATTGCGACATCCAAGCAACTAGACAACATGTCGCAACCGTTGAGGAAACCCATTCAAGTTTCATGACAATAATTGCCGGCGTCATGTCATGCAAGCGATCACGGTCGACGTTCGAGGCGGACGTCCATGCTCCCTACGCTCTCTTCGGCACGCCCTTGCCTAACGAAACTGACGCCCGCGATGATGGCTCCTATCTGCCTTTATGGAAGCAGGAAGTGAGGGATGAAAAGGGAAGAAGGCGTCTCCATGGCGCATTCACAGGAGGCTGGAGCGCGGGGTATGCCTCTCCATCATGAAAATTGCGTGTTTGGAATCGACTTTGGGGGCCTGAATACTGATGCGTACGCAGTTACTTCAACACCGTGGGCTCCAAGGAAGGCTGGACGCCATCTACGTTCGTATCGAGTCGCACGAATAAACAGAAAGATGGTACGACACCAGCGACAATACAGCAGCGGGCAGAAGAGTACATGGACGAGGAAGATCTGGCGGATGCAGCTGAAGCACAGACATTGCAAATAGGAGGAACATTCGCCGGTTTAGGGGCGTCAACGACGCAGGATGGCACGCGCGCCAGCAGCATGATGGGCCTATTCAGAGCCTCCGGCGACACGAAAGGTCTGCAGCTGCTACGAAAAATGGGCTGGAAAGACGGGCAAGGCATTGGCCCAAAGGTACGGCGCAATGCCCGCTTGGGGCTCGGTAACAATGCGCCTACATCGGATGTCACGATGTACATGTTTGCGCCGGACGATTCACAAGTGGTCCACTTCACCGTCAAGACCGACAGGAAAGGACTCGGGCATCAAGGAGAATCGAAACTGCCAGGTCTGACAAGGAAAGAGGATTCTGACAAGGATAATTCAGACAACGACGATTACAACATACAAAAACAAGGCAACGGCCTATCGCTGTTTGGCAATGATAAGAAGAAGACCAAGCCCAGGACCGGTGCCTTTGGAGTGGGCGTTCTGAATGATACCGGCTCAGATGAAGAGGACCCTTATGAGATGGGTCCCAAGATTCGATATAATCGCGTGATGGGCGGAGACAAGAAGAAGAGCAAGAAAAAGGCCAAAGCAGCTGTCAACCCGTCTTTACAGAAGGCGCCCGTGTTTCGTTCAAAAATGGCCAGATCTGGCGACAGTCTCCGCCGTTGCCATGATGGACGCCTCGCGCTCGATGGATTTGTTCTGGCCAAAGTCGTCGAGGATCTAGCGGCTCTTTTTACCCAATATGCGCCGCCTCCCGTTCCCGATGGCTGGAAGTCTTCCCGAGATACGTCCGCTAAAGATGGACCTTCATCAACTTACACATCAACTGCAGATGCCGCCAAAGCATCAACTCTAGACCCGCGCTCCCGAGCCGCCCTTCTCGGCGAGAAGGCCCTTCCCGGTAAATCTGTATTTGACTTCCTCTCGACGGCAGCCAGGGATAAGCTAGCTGCCGTATCCGGCAACCCACACTTACCCCCTGGACTGGGAGAACTCCCCGCTGGTCATACTCCCATCTCAGACGACGAGAGGCGACAGGAACTCTGGAAACAAGTACCCAAACTTGATCAACAATCCGCAGCAGCAGCTCTCTCTCGCAGTTCAGGCGGTCCCTACGCCGACGATGAGGCCAAACGAGACCGATACAGGAAGTACCTCCTCTCGCAAGCCAATCCCGGACAGCCCCTTCCAGACAAGTCTCCAAACGCTACAGATGAGGAATACATACGCGAAGCCAACGAGTTTTACAACTGCGGCCGGATCTTCAAGCCCATGACCGGCTTCATGGCATCCAGATTCACGACCTCCAAGATCATACTCGATCCATTCACGGGGACCACCACTACCACCAGCATTGACCGCAATCCGCAGGCCGGCTTGCTATCAACGCCCGAACCAAAGAGGATAAATCCGGCTGAAGAAGCTGCCAAGATGGGCATGTTTGGCGCCATGACGCGCAGCGTTGCGGACTTTTACCCAACGCGTTTGCTGTGCAAGCGCTTTAATGTGCGGGCACCCGTGCATTCGCACCCAGAGCATGAGGCAGACACGGGGGCCGCCGCGCCGGCAGCCTCACCGGTAGTGGCACTGGCAGGACAGACTCAGGCTCAGGCTCAGGCTCAGGTGGCTGGATCTGCTTCGCTGTCGCAGCCGGAGTCTGTGGTGGTGAATCCGGAGAAGAATGAGGCTGTCGAGGGGGAGACAGCGAATGCGGATGTTTTGAGGGCGATATTTGGGGATAGTGATGGTGAATGACTGGCATATGCATGGATGGACGAAAGCTATTCTGAATAGTGAGGTGTAGTTGCTTTTGCCACATGTTGGGTGTTTCTTCTTCGTCGTTAACTGTTTTTTTTTTTTTTTTTTTCTTTTTTTTTTTTTTTTTTTTTTTTTTTTTTTTTTTTTTT